>JAYMFT010025400.1:0-16242 GCA_038088735.1 Panulirus argus
TAGTTAAGAAAAACAATCAGGATATGGGAAGTGGCATGGAAGGTTAGGCTAAACACGGTGTAAAGAAGTGTATTTATTTAGTGCAAATTGATACTAAAGATATAAACGTGTGTACACTTAATGGAAGAAAGAAATAGGCTGAAATCACCCTAGTCGTAGAATCACACTTTAGGTGTAGCTACACCCACAAACAAATTACACCACGAAGCTGATTGAAAACAAAAATCACAAGATTGTTGGCATCGTTGTTGGATGATTGAATAATATTAGAATACTACATGGTTCTAAATAATTTTGAATACTGAAAGCATGTTATGCACTTGACATTAATCACATTTGGTGGTAGCATAATCAATAATACACTTCCCAGGGAAATAATATATAACACCTAGCTCATAAATCAGTTATAAATTGTTCCATAGCTCTAAGGCCTTAGTGAATCAGACTTCATTGGTTTGCTAGGCAAAGAATGATTGTAATCTCAAGCAAGCACTTCGCTGGAGTGCCAGCCTTAAGGATATAACTGAAAGCAAGTGATTTCTTTTTGGGACTTGACTAAAGACTATGACTGTCATTACTAACGAAAACTATAGATAGGCAAGCTTAACAAATGGTTAACGAAGGGCAAACGGGAACGCTCGCAGGTGAGCCAACATTTTCGACTGCATTTCCCAGCTAGATCAATGTTAAATAAGCAGTGGTTAAAAGAACATGATAATAAGGAACTCCCGTATATGGGTTTAATGTTGCTGCAGTTTCTTGTACTTACAATTTTGCCGTATTGGCGTGATGTACCTGAAATCACTTCAGCTGAAGATGCGCTAACACGTTCCTTGAGGCTGATGACCGAGGACTGGGCGTCACACAATGCTTCGAAGAGCCTCCCTGTTATTCCTTTTTGTGGCGAGACATAATTGGCTCTAGACGCCAAAATGCATTAGATGAAGCCGGATTCAGTTTGGTGGTCTAAATGGCCACTGGGAAGCACAGGCTGCAGGCGACACATCGTATATGGCAGGCAGGAAACTACGGCAAACACTTGTTAGTGGTATGCAGGTGACTACGTCTTATTGCCAGACGTTCGCTGGACAATGTACGACGGCGTAGAAGTGAGCCAGTCTTTGGCAGAGGTTGATGAATATGTTTTAAGTGCCGGCAAACCAATGGATCGTTAAAAGATATTTTTTCTAGCGTAAATTTCGTTTTTTTTTTTTTTTTTTTAGCCATGCTTCCCTCCCCACCATTTTTTTTTCGGATTTTGCCAAACCGAACCTATACTCACTATGACTATGGGAAACACCAGCTGACCAACTTCAGGAGTGACGGAAAATAATCCGGTGGTTGAGTTGGGTTAGCGGCTAATTTACCGAAGATACAAGAAGCAAGCCCAGTGACTTGCGTAACAGTGGAAAAGGAAAGGTCATTAACCTTAACAAATGTCCAATTGTAGCGTGATTATTTCCTTCAAACTCATTGGCTTCTGTTAGAGCACACATACGAACATGCAATGACGCTGATTGGACGAGCAAATCACCCTTGACCTGGGCTTCTGAGAGCGGGGGGGGGGGGGGCAGGGGGAATTTCCTGGGATCTCGGAAAATGCAGAAAATCAACAGAGCGCTCCATTCCGCCCCTCTCTCATCTTCCATACCCTTTTTGGCCTTACAGCTCTTGGCATAAAACCGTAGTGGATAAAAGCAGGATGACTAGTGGAGAAGGGAGGGGGGCCCGAAGGGAACTTTGTACCCCCAGATAAAATTCCTCTCAGGGGCCCTGCCCCTTGATCCGTCACCCGCCAGTTGCTCTCAGGCCTTCGGACGGGGAGGGAACAGCAACCTGCTGTCCTGAATCTCATGTAAGAATGGGGTATAATTTAGAAAAGTATGTATTTTCCTAAAAACGTGTGGACATTCAGTTTAGTGTAAAAAATAATATTCCTGTAGAAGTAAGTGAAATGTCTTCGTTCTCCTGCACTTATTCAGCTTTAGTCTAGAGGGATGCTAATAGCGGAGTGGCTGGAGGTAACCAGTGGCGTTTACCCATTGCAGAATTCAAACTGTTGCCTATGAAGTTAACCTGGAGTTAGGAACATGGTGTATCGGTTAGCGTTCCTGACAAGTGACGCATTCACAGGCCACCCAGGGTTTAGCGCTTTAGTTCTAATCTTAGTTCCGGCAGTCGGTCCTCACTCAACCCAGTTGTACATATAGGATTCGGTCGATAAATTAGGTACCTGGCACAGGCTAGGATATATATATATTTTTTTTTTCCATACACATTCGCCATTTCCCGCGTTATTGAGGTAGCGTTAAGAACAGAGGACTCAGCCTTAGAGGGAAAATCCTCACTTGGACCCCGTTCTCTGTTCCTTCTTTTGGAAAAGTAAAAAACAGGAGGGGAGGATTTCCAGCTCCCTACTCCCTCCCCTTTTAGTTGCCTTCTATGACACGCAGGGAATACATGGGCAATATTCTTTCTCCCCTATCCCCTGGGATGTATATATATATTTTTTTTCATACATATTTGCCATTTCCCACATTAGCGAAGTAGCATTAAGAACAGAGGACTGAGCCTAAGAGGGAAAATCCTCACTTGGCCCCCTTCTTTAATCCTTCTTTTGGAAAAGTAAAAACAGGAGGGGAGGATTTCCAGCCCCCCGCTCCCTCCCTTTTTCGTCACTTTTTACGACACGCAGGGAATACATGGGAAATATTCTTTCTCCCCTATCTCCAGGGATACATATATATATATCCTAGCCTAAGCCAGGTTAATATGTTACTAGACTCTGCTCGCTTGAGATTACACTGTGAGTGAAAAGTCACCTTTGTCGAGGCTGTATCATTGAAAGTACAACCTCCTCAAAGATCTTTTCACTCCAAAGGAGTCTACATTTCCTTGCTGCTGGAATTAGCACAGCCTTGGGCAGCAGGAACCTTTACAAATTTCCTGGGTAACACCAGGACTCTTTCATTAAAGTTGGTCCTGGGGTGGTTGTAAATAAAGAATGAATATCAAGTTGACAATGGGTGTGAAATGCTAGAAAAAAAGTTTTAACTTTGTATTATGGGATGTAAATTTAACAGTTTAAAACAAAATGAGTGATCAGTACAGTATAAAGAAAAGGGGAATCATTCAGATCCTTCAGATCCAAGTTTTTTGTACGTTCATCATAAGGGATGGATTCTGGCTCAGTCACTTCTAGCTGTTGGTTGCCATTAAATTTAACAACATTCATAACATATGCTTAGAGTTCCTCAACAAATGTATATAAATGAAAGTGTATCTGATCAAAAACAATCAAACAGTGGTTAGCAATTTTAGTTGTGATGGAAACATTTAGCATTGTTAGTCTGTGCCAGAAAGGTTGTTCAAAGAGAGTGACACTGGTCAGAAGGGGCCTGATTAATGGTTAACTGAAGAAAAGGAAGGTGGGAGAAAGATGGTCAAGCACCATTGGGCAATAGTTGTCATTAATTCTTCTGTTAAATGCAATTTCTTTAATTATTGAAGGTAGTATGAGAAGTGGAGGGGAAAAGAGAAGCAGGAGACCAAATTGGAGATAGAAGGATGGAATGAAGCAGATTTTCAGTGCTTGGGGCCTGACCATGCAGGAGGGTGAGAGCTGTGCATGAGATAAAGTGAATTAGAATGATGTGGTATACAGGAGTTGGTGTTCTGTCAAAGAACTGAACAAGGACATATGCAGCATCCAGGAGAAAACATGGAAAGGTCTATGGGGTCTAATTCTTGACTGTGCTTTTGGTGCAATACATATGATGTTTATAGAATGGATTTGAGCAAATGAGGCCTTTTCTTCAACTGATCCTGGTGCAACCTTGCGAACGTTGGAAATGGCAAACAAATATGAGAGAAAAAACAGATTATCTATATCAGCAAAACAACAAACAAAAAGGCAAGTTGAGGGATGAAAGTAATTCAAGTTTGTCTATGGATGTTCTCTACCTTTCTTCTCCCATTGCATGTGTTCATACATTATTATCTTATTTTATAATAACTGACAAACACTGAGTGACAACTTTCTGGCACACTGGCCTCCTATGGAAACGCAGTGGTGCTAATACAACTGTAACACCACAATGAGGGGAAATATGATTTTTGATAATTTTTGCTTTGCCAGTCACTCAAATGACAACCAGGAAAAAACTGGATGTTTATGAATGGTTGTGCTACTTGCTGAGAGGAAATGAAATGAGAAATTTTATATTTTATATATTTTTTATAATGGTACTGATAATTAGCTTAATGTAAACTATTTTTTTGAATTTCCAAGACTATTTGTTGAAGTTCATACATACACATAGAATATAACTGCTATCATGTGAGTATAGTGCATATGTATATTAGATGGCTTTAAAGATTTGTCTTTGCTGTTTTGTACATATATGGTAATAGCAGACATATGTGCCCATCAAATATTAATGACCTTCCTAAGAATATAAAATTGTTTTATTCATAAATGAAAATTTTAATGTAAACTGATATTATTGATAACTTACTGGTCTGATTGTGAAGTGTATATAAACAATTTCCAGGAGTGTATGGATGAATATGATGATATATTATCTGAAATATGCCTTTTAGCAATGTTTAGTGATGTGAGTATAGCACTTCACATTCTTTGCTTTGTGTTTTTTCTTCTCATTGAATCTCAGTTGGGAAATAAAGTTTAACAGAAGTCACATTTCAGTAAATGCTGCCATACTGTTATTAGATCCTTAAATTTAAATGCTTTGTCAGCCTTCACATCATCTATATAAGTGGTTTAACTTTTACTTTGGTAATGTATGAAATTCAAAGTTTTTGACATGCAGGTTATTATAAAATATGCACCATCATCATTGTAGGTACATGAGACCAATATTGAATAATCAATATTGTATCATTACTCTTTAAAAGTAGGAATGGAAGAAGGAGCTAAGTGAAGATTTTTTTTTTCTCTAGTTCAGAAATCTGTTCTTAATGCTACTATCCTAAAGTGGAAAAAGGGGATATAGGTATAAGAAAAAAGTTTTTAGGATTCTGGACATGAGGTAGTGTAAGACTTTCAAAAATTGAGCTTTGTCATTATTTTCTATTTGGTTGGGTACTATGATTTTTGTGGGTTATGTGAACATGCTTTGAGTAAGATCATAGATGGTGACAATCATAGCAATTATTCCAATGTGATGGTCAGTGGTGTAATGTCCAAAGTATATAAAATGGGTTTTATCTCTTAAGAGAATTTTCTTTCACGCAATTTAAAAATTACTTGGATTATACCTCATTTGCCGTTTTACTAAGGGGCCATTACTTAACTATGTGAACTTTTCTTTCAGTGTATGTGGCTATTTATTCAATACTGTTCCTTCAGTTTGCATGTATATTTAAAAAAATTTAGCATGATGTTGTTTGTAAACATAAAGTTATCATTGATCCATAGTTTATATAACAGACAGAGAAGTTTTGATATTCTCTACTGCCCAACTGCAGTTTGATTTAGGAGAGATTAGGCATTATTATGCTGATTTTGAGGTATATTAACTCACTTTATGATGACAATGTACATAAGGTGAAAGAAGTACACTGTGCTTGACATGGGATATAATGTTACTGAAGGTTATACTACCAGCTCACATGAGCTTTGGTTATTATGTGAGCTGTGAACGATGATTCAGAGAGGATTTGTAACATGGTGAGCATTACATTGTGAAAATAGTTTTTGTGATATTTTTGGAAGTTACTTTTTGTAGTAAGTGTCTGCATCTTAGTTATGTATTTAAATATTCATATGAGTTTCTGTATACATGAAAGACTTCAAAGATGTATTTAACTAGTACCAATATTTACTGTTAGTGTGTGTGCATATATATATATATATATATATATATATAATTATTGTATATTAGCTACTTTGATTGTGTTTAGACTTATGTACATTACTTTTTGTGATGTTGATCCTTGTTTTTTCTAAGTATTAATCCACAGGCAAGTCATCCAACTTGTAAATCATTATGTCAGATTAGAGTGAAATTCTCCTCTGATTGTATCATGACTTTCTATAGTTAACAAATCATTCCTTGATTACTGTAAAAGCATATGCCGAAATATATGTTTGCAACCATGATTATAATTCTTGACTGATACCTGAACTTTCATGCAACTAAGTGTGTGTGTGTGTGTGTGTGTGTGTGTGTGGGAGGGGGGGTGTTCCCATGGTTATGAACAGATTAGGTTCCTGGATCCATGTTCATAAGGTGACCTGTTCAAAAGTTAGAAAATATAGATAAATGCAAAAAATTATAGGATCTACCTATACCTGACCGCCATTATGTATTAGATATTGTATTCCGAAGTAAATATAGTTAACAGAACATCATATTAAGCAACATTTAATGAAAAAAAAGATGCAGTTTGAGTAATTGTACGTCAGACTAGGAATTAAATATTGATTTTTTGAGTTCGTTCATAAGTACAAGTGTTCATAGATCAGACACTCGTAATTCTGGGACCCCATGTACCACTAGAACCAAAGAAGATAGTTTCAGTTCACTTTTTACTCATGAGCTACTAGATCTGTGCGATATTGATTATGGTATTCCTCAGTTATGAATTTATGTTAATGTGTAAGCAGAGTGTTCACATTCAGTTCCTCTGTTAAGTCCAGAGACAGTTATCAGTATTAAGGGAACAGGGCATTCCTGCCTTACTGGAGATACATGGATGATGCATATAATCCACCCCTGTAAAATGAGAGGGTAGTAAATTTGTTAGGTTTTTTTGTTTATGTATATGAAACAAGTAGCTAGTTGGATGGCTTCATTCATCCATTGATGCACTACTATGGGACATTGTATGAGAGTATAACTATACCATGAGACAACCCATGGAAGCATTATAGTACTATAGGAAAATCCATGGAAATATTATTGTAATATGGGACAGTCTATGGAAACAAAACTATGGGAAAATCCATGATATCACAACTTCAGGGTAATTCATTGAAGCACCACTAAGAATATATATGGAGACATTACTTTAGGACAGTTAAGTTGGTTCTTTCTCTACCACATGCACACTGCAGATCTACTAAGCGGTTTGCTACACTCCCAAACTGCACATCCATGTTACAAAAATTGTCATTGCTTTTTTTAGCATTAATGATGTGATTCCCTTTTTATGTCCCAAGAGCAGAGGAGAGAGAGGGCATGATGTTTTGCTTGTTTGTGTATTTAACTTTGTAGGGTATGGGAAAAGAGTTCTGCACCTAAGGGGCTCTGTCTCCTAAACATTCTATGCCATAAAGTAAACTTTTAAAGAGTGACTGTCATCTTATTGGTTATCTTATTCCAACCATCCATCACCTTAAATATAAACCAATACTTTATTTCTTAACATCCTTTCTAACTAGCTTCTTTTCATTATTGCCTCAGGTACTGCATTTTTTAAAAAAACTGTTCACTGGACAGCTTTGTAGCCCTCAGTCTCACATTTTAGCCCATTTCTCTTAATCTTGGTTGCTCTTCTCTGTAGCCTCTCAATCAGATCTTTGTACGTGGTGAACAATTTTTCAAATATGTCCTTGGCCATATATTTGTCAGTAGACAGTTTGCCTCTCACAACTCTTCTAATGCATAGCTCCAGTGATAGATTGGTCACAATGTTGTCCTCTAGTTCTTCTTCAAATGCAGGTCCCTTGTAATTCATTTCCCATTAGGTAATCTCATCAAGACCTTCTTTTGCTTTGTCCCATTCTCATCATCTTGCTGCTACTTGGATTGAATCTCATCTGTTTATTTGATTAACCTTGGAGTTTGTCCAGGTATCCCTGCAGGCTGAAGCTGTCATCTACAATCTGTATTTCTCTCATGACCTTGGCATCATTCACAAAAACTGTTAGAAGCAATTCCAGTCCAACAGGCAGGTCATTTGCATACACTAAGAAAAGCATCCATGTGATGACATGTCACAGGGCTTTCTACTGCCACAAATGGTTTAGTGATAACTTTTTTGAAATACCTCACATATATTTTTCCTGTCATTTAGCAAAGAGCTGATTAACCGCTATCTGTGTGGCATGTAAACAGACATGAGCATCTCCAATAATGTATGATATCGATCATATCATATGGGTTAGAGAGAAAGTAAGGGTGGAAGAGTTAGGTAGTAGTTGGTAGGTAGCCATTGACCAGGGAAGTGTTATATTACTGGTACTGTCTGCCTGGGTATTGAGAGGGTTACTGATGACTGTGTAGTAAGCCAACACTTCAGTGGTTGTCAAGTTGCAGTCCTCTGACCCAGGCAGCTGTCTTTTGGCCTCACCCACATGTGGACTGCTGGCATTCTTTCCATGTACATACAAACTCTCCTTGTCACACATAACACCTGACAACACTTGACTCCCACTACTCATTCTTTGTAACTCTAGATTTTCCTGATATGAGTGCTATGAGTTAGCCCTGCCTTTTGGCAAATTGGTAGGAGCAACATGTTGCAGTTGTAGGAAGGATCATTAGACAGGAGCATTAGGTAGAAACATTAGTTAGAACTAGAAAGTAGAAACATTAGGTAGGAAAATTAGCAGATGCAGTAGATTGGAGCATAAAGGAGACACATGATGTCGAAGTAGGAATATTATGCAGGAGCCTTTGAAACCACTGCACTAGAGTGCCCTCTGCCAGTGGCCTGTTAAGAGTGAGGCGATAATATTTTTTAGGCTAAAAAAGAGGCATTGGAGTTTGCCAGTTATGAGACTCTCTTGCTGTGGCCACCACCCCCTTGAGGGAGTTCCCAAACAGATATAGATACAGAGGTCATATTCTACAAGGAAAACAAAAATTTTGATTTATTTTTTTGCACACCAACATGGAATTTTTAATCAATAACCACAAGCACGGAGTTAGATATTTTAGAATGTTTGAAAAATATTTCCATTTTTGTAAACTGTGACAACGGCTATAACTGCTACATTAAAAACTCATGGCATACTTGCATGGTAGCAGATTATCTAAGAAGTTCACTTAAGCAACAGCTTGTTTTTCGTTTCTATGAAGACATGAATTTTGCCAGCAAAGTCCGGAAGCGCTGCTCTTAATTAAATAGATGACCCACAGCCATGACAATATGGACAGAACAGTCTTCCTTCATGAACCAAAGGGAAACATCACTTGTCAAAATGATGGAATTTTGAATTTATTTATTTTTCTTTAGATGAAAATGCATGATCTAGAGATCGTGAGATACTGTGCGATACTTTTCAGCTGTAAATACACGGATAACAGAAGGATTCTATAGAGAACTAGGTGTAAAACTAGTCACACATTTTTGTGAACAACATTTTAATCAGTAATACTACATTTACTATGTTTTCTTAATGTTATTCAGCTGTTATGGGCCTAAAAAAACTCCTTTGATTTTACGGTCACACGTTTGAATGAGCAGCAAATAAACATTTTCATTCACCATGAGCTAAAAGAATTTCTCTGGAGTCTTGAGCATTGGTGTTCACTGGGAAAAAATATTGATACTAAAATATGACACTAATTGGAAATATATTTTATCTCAATGTCGGAATGGAGATTCTTTTTTTAAATGCCGTCTTAAACAAAGGCCCGTCTTTACGTCAGAGTGGCCTGGACCTATCAGTAGAGCCTCTGAGAGGTGGGGTGTTCATGGGGTACATCGCCCCCGGGCCCGCGGGTCCCCAAAAGGGGGCCCGGGAATTTCCCGAGAAATCAGAAAATGCAGAAAATGAACCGAGCGCTCCTCCATTCCACCCCTCACTCTCTCATCTTCCATACCCTTTTTGGCCTTACAACTCATGGCATAAAACCACAGTGGATAAAAACAAGATGACTAATGGAGAAAGGAAGGAAGGAAGTGGGGCCTGAAAGAAACGTTTCACCCCTGATAAAATTCCTCTCAGAGGGACCTGCCTGCCTATCAAGGGGTCCACGCCAGTGCCCATAGATTTGAAATTTGCCCAGGGGGCCGGAGGTCAGTACAAGACGAACAGAGCCCCAGAAAGGGCATGTCTGTCTGTCTGTCTGTCTCTCAACTCCAGCTGAGTTTTGAGTGAGACGTGGAAGAACAGACGCCGAGGAACGACACGCACACCTGCAGTAATTTCTGGAGCCACAGTCGCCTAGCAAAAGCCTAAACAAGCGGTTACCGACTGTATCGAGCTATCAATATGCTCCATGGAATAGGATCAAGTGCAGCCTATACAGTGGGCCACGGTAACTGTCTTAATTCGTCCCGACACCTTCGCCATTGTGGATGGACGACCTACTCCTGGTTAAGGCGAGAGTCGAACTACAAATTACCATTCTTCAGTTAACTCTAAGAGTGAGCTACGTTAGTATAACAACTCTGGAGGTCGTGCTGTCGATGTGGAATATTAGCAAAGCTTCGCAATACTGAAAAAAACATGTTGAACGTTAAGATCCTACGTTTCAACTGGGGAGAAACAGACCGCTAACGGTTTACGTTAGTGAGGGGAACAGTTTGCCATCATTCGCGCCATACTTCTATGACGTCAGGGTTCCACACGTTTTCTGTGAACATTGGTATTTACAGAGAATGTCACTTTAGGGATAACTCTAAAATTTGCTAAAGACATGTTATTTCCTATTGAATATCACTGCTAAGTTTGGTGAAAATATATGAGTAGTCTGAGAGGAATTTTTAAGAGCAGATAGACACGTTACCACCAGTGAACAGGAAAGGGGCGACCTCGCGAGGTAAATAAGTAGTGTCATAGTTTGCAGCTGCAGGATAACGTTTTCCATGACACCGACCGAAATGAAGTTGGAAACGCATAAGATATTTCATAAACTCGTACTGACGTCCTCAGTGGTGTAAAATGAAATTGCTTGTTATATTAGTGATGCAGATCGCAGCAAAAATCAGCGTTCGAAAGTCCACATTTACATGATTTGAATCCTAGTTGTGTAGTCAAATGAAGATCAATTGTTTTACACTTTAACATACCTTTTAATAACCTAGAACGGAACTAATAAATACTCTTCTTTTTATTTGTAACTTTATTTATTACTAATTACTAAAAAAATGTGCCACAAGATAGGTTAAGATAGAGCGAAATTGAGTACGCCGTGCAAAATCTGTCACTCAAGACAACATCAGCGCCATTTTTTTCTGCATATCATTATCACTAATTATAGTATTCATAAAAGGCAAAACATATCACGACGTGAAATGAAACAATTAATTCACGCTTAGAATTGTGTGGATCACTCCCCTCTCTCTCCTCAAACACACACACACACACACACACATACCCGATTTCGCGCGCTTTTCTCTCCACCTCCAAAGGGCGACACTGGAAGGAGACCAGACACCCACCACGACCCAGGCTGAGGCTACTGACGTGATACACTGGTAGCAGACTACCGCCTGACAACCTCGACCAGCCGACCACCTCCCAAGGCTGTGTGTGGTAGACAAAGGTAGCGTTGAGGTAACCACACCAGCAGACCATTCGAGCCTCGCCCACTCGATACCCAGTCCAGTCTTCACTTCTTCAAGAAGTCCGAATTTGTAGCTACTCCATAAAAACAGATCCTAATACTCTCTGGCCGGACTGGAAAGTCCTCTGAGTTCACGATTTACGTTCCTGTTTGGTTAATGACTCATGGTAGTTAAGAAAATTAATTGTACCTCACCAATTTCCTATTCCAGCGCCCCTCCTAGTTGGGATAGGGGTATGGAAAGGTTTTAAAATGGCGCCTTAGAATTGCTTGATACATCCTTCATGTAGGGCGACCCGGTCTCGTACTGTATACAGCGAAGACCTCCCGCAAATGAAGACCAGGTACGCCTGTGTTCTCACCCTGGTCCACTGAGGGACATATAGATTTGCAAGTGAGTTTTAGACCCAGGAATAATCCTTCATGACACTTTGACTCTCCTGAGTGCCAATCTCCCATTAAGTTCTGTTCACGTCTGTCGTCTGTTAGGGCGGCTGGACGCTGGGAGACATCTCATGGCCGAGCTAATCTACTGTGTAAACAATATTCCACGTAATGCATAAGTCTTGGTGTGTAAATTATTCACAGGGGGTAAGCTTTTCTCCCACTGTATAGAATATAGTGGGGCAACTCCCCACCCGAATGATTCCAGAGTTAATGGCATACTGAACATTGGCAACTGCTTCCTCTCATGAACAGCTGTTCGGGTTGACAGCCTATCATCGCATGACAGTCAAAACCTACATCAAATTCATCGTCCTTATCATTTAGTCAGTGGCTGGATGATGCTAGGCAACAGAATCATTCTCTGTGGTCATTGGAAGGAATCTGTTGAGAATAATGGAGTCAATCTAGGACGGCAACACGCCTCTGCGAGGGGCCATGGCAGCCCGCGAGAGGTGACGTCAAGTCCGTACACTGGCAAGGTTTACATCCGAGTCAATCCATAATACAGTAAGTCAATTTCATTCGTTATCAAGTTGAAAAGAAGGAATAGCATGTTAAAATAGAAATAAGACGTTGCTGACAGGATTTTATGAGGTTATTAATGTAAACGTTTATGTAAAACATAAGCTTCTCTCAGCACAAGAATTCGGCACCAACTTCACCAACAATGCGACATTTTTTCCAGAAATGGAGGATGGTTCCTCTCTTTCTCTTATCACCGGTGAGACTTGAGTTCAGCCCTGTTTCCCCAGGTCTGGTTGTTAGCCAGCAGGCACAGCGATGGTATACCAAGAGAGCAAATACAATTTTGGAGCGGGTGTGTGTGTGTGTGCGTGTGTATATATATCGGCTTTGAGTCCTGCAATGTCACCAAACGCCTCAGAGAAGCTGAAAAGGATCCACTTCGATTACTACCTGATCCTTTATGAATAGGGTCGACTCATCTCCGGATACGGCGCTTGACTTAGTACAATTAAAGGTTTGAATCCTCTCCGAGATGGAATGTTGATCTCTTCATATACACAAGGATCACAGTACGTTTGATCGAAGCCAAATATAAATCTCGTCCCTTTACGGTCAGTATACATTTCTCGTCGTAAATTTTGAGATGTAAAACGTCTCATCTACATACAAAGTAATCATGAATATATAATATGCACCTGTAAACGATAGCAAACAAAAAAGAAAAAAAATCATGGAAAAATACAGACATTTAGGGATATGATTTACTGGAACAGTGTGTGTGTGTGTGTGTGTGTGTATAATTACCAACTTGTACTATACGGGGAGGGAGCTGAACACTCGTGGGGCTCCATCTCTTGACCATCTCTCCAGCCATACAAATTTTTAAACTTCTGTATGTTGCATACATTTACTGTTTTTTCCTAGTCAGTTTATTCCATTCATTAATCACTCTTACTTTACAAAATTATTCCTTTACATCATTTTTAATAAATTCTGTTATGTTCTCTGGTTGTTCTGTCCCTGCTTCTATCGAAGAACTGTTCACTACCTACATCAATCAGCTGATTCAAGAACTTAAAAAGGTTGTGATCAGGTCACCTCTCACCCTTCTCTACTTCAAGGTGAACAAATTTAAGGCCTCTGGCTATCCACCTGTAACTCACCTCCCTTTAATTCCTGTACCGCCTTTGCCGCCCTTCCTCTGGACCTTCTCTAACAGTTCTTTGTGCCTCTATAAATGCGGTGATCAAACCTAAGAAGCATATCAAAATTTTGTCCAAATGTAGTATGTGAACAGCTTATGTTGTATTTTGTGTTCTCCAAGTGTTAGTTACTTTGACGATACGCAGTCAGTATCGTCAGGAAAAGTTCAGCGTGAAGGTGGTTTTAGGGAATTACTTACAGGATTCGATTCCTTTAAACACTTTTTAATGAGGGAATACATACGCTGAAGGGATGAATCTTGAATACTGCAGTAAATATTCAAAAGCAATACATAATTATTCTTAGGTTTGAGGCAATGGAGTAATACAGGTGGGAAACACGAGGCAGTGTGGGAATCTGGTTTCAAAACATAACGCAAAGGATGTTGGACAAACTGGCCAGGAGTCTGGCCCAGGACCTTCCATGGCCAGGAATCTGTCCTTGATCCTCAAGTGTCCAGCCTGAAGCCACTACCCCGCACACACGCCCTCTGCACCTCCCATCAGCCTCAGGGGCGTGAGGTCTTCCCGACTCTCCCGGCATCACCCTTTAAACCTCGGTGTCCGACCTCTGACCTTTCCATAGCGACGCACCGCCTGCGGCACTCGAGTTGGGTACTCGAAGTGCGTACCCCGGACCAGCGGCGCCAGAAGCCCTTCCCAAGGAAGTCTTCGGCCATGGGTTCTCCTTCCGTAAGATGAAGACATCCTTGAGACCATAGAAGGGTCGTGGAGTAGGACGTGTCAGGGTTACCCTGCCATAACGGAGGGCACTTGCCATCAACAGCAGCTTTGAATGAGACCAAAGTCTTTCTTTTACTGAATCGAGAGCGCAACGCGTGACCAACCCCTCACATCGGTACCATGAGGTATCCTAACTTCCACGGTTCCCAACCTGGGACACGCAGACTACTAACGGTACGCAAAGAGCCGCCCAGATGGTACGTGGTGATGGCTTTAAGGAAGTTCAACATTAGTTAAACGTGAAAACAAATACGAACATATCCTTGTGTTATGGATCGTCGAACAGTACATTTCATACACATTTCTGTTCGAGTTATGTCCCAGTTCAGAGTCGGTCACTGTGTTCAGCCGAGGCTTTTAGATGTAAAGGTGGGACACAAGACGAAGGAAGACTGACAAGTTACGTGGGACAGGAATGTCAATAACGGACAGCCTAAGTAACGCGGTGCACAATACTTATGGCAATGTAGAATTCTCCTTATAAACAGCAAATAATGAATACATCTTATGATACAGATGTTTAATATCACGGAATATTTTGAGTGTGAATGAGATCTATAATTTCACCAGCGGGTGCTGGGGTGTGCAAATTCTCTTCCCTGATTTCCTTGGTCGATACACTGTACCAACGTGAGCTTCTACCACATTTTGAGGTACGTTAACTTTAATGCATATCCCTGGAAAAATTCCTGTATGCCAGAGGTATAAAAGTTATCTTATATAACCAGATATGATTAAAAAGGATCAGATGTGTCGCAAAAATCAAAACATTTTGAGCCATGGGTACGGAAGGTAAACAAACATTCCATTTGGACGGAGCGAATCTCTCGCGTCAAAACGCGGATTTCTGCTGGCTTGGCGTGGAACGTGTTCCTAGAGGTGGTGGGGAGGAAAGGAGGGAGGAGTACTGGCGTGTCTGAGAGAGAGAGAAGAGAGAGAAAGGGGTAGAAAGAGAGAGAGTAGAGCGGACACAGAAACAAGCTCCGGGCCTGAGCCTCCGGCAGTGCAAGCAAGCAAAGCACGTCCGTTGGGCCCGGAATACCACACCGACCGACCCCCATGCAACTCCGCTCTGACGGGGGAACAAGAGGAACGCGTCCAAACTCCACCAGCAGGAAAGAATGATTTTTCAGATCTTTGTTGTTGTTTGTCGTCGACATTTAAATGTCACCGACACCACAAAGAGATTGGGGGTGTGTCCAGCAGCGTGAGCGCCCGCTCGCTCGCCTGTGCCCCACACAGACTGATGCCATGAAGGTTATAAATGTCTATGTACGTCTGCGTGTAATCACGCAAACATAGAGTAATCACTCGCAGTTTTTCCTTAATTGCACATTCGTTGCACTACGGGCGCTTGGGATGGTACGGTTGAATAAGGCTATTTAAACACCTGAGTCTCGGCTGAAGCTGACTATAGCAACAGGGTTTTGTGTGACTATGAACAAATATGTCGTCTCGAAAAGGTAATGTAGCCACCTACACTTGTAATTGGCGACAGCCCTGGAGGCTCGTGCTCCAAGTGTTGACCCAATGCTGATAAAAGACCTTATCTCTCTCTTTACCTTAAATGTCCAAAGACTTCGCTTTCTGCAAAGCACAGGGGGAATACGAATGCAGCGAATGAGATGGTCACCATCTGTTGGACACGAGCTGAAGAACAAGTGTTATGCCAGGTTGCTGTTCTTACGGACTGCGAGGTGTCTTAAGGCTGGCAGTGTTATTCTGGAAACGCCAATGGATTAGCAAAGCAAACACGACCCCCTGGTGTTTATGATGATTCTGGGGCCATACATATCTGGCCCGTGTGTTGCTTACCTTACTCGGCATTCTTTTGTTTATAGGTCTTTTCTGAAGACGCTGGGACTAATATATATATATATATATATATTCTTAGACTA
>JAYMFT010025411.1:0-16242 GCA_038088735.1 Panulirus argus
ATATATATATATATATATATATATATGCTCTGATCACAGCCTGATTTCGGAGGAAGAGTGAGCTGGGATGCCGAGCCGCCCAGTCAGAACACAAGAAGCACTGGAAGTGTTTCTACTAACATCAATTTTTATTGGTAAACGGATGAACTGGGAGGATGTGGTCAGAGATACGTCTCCCGCGTCACAGTTGGAAATCCTTCCGAGCACCAAGCCGGAGGAGGAATTTGTGACAGGACACGACCCCCTTCTGGTACCCCAGACACGCACCAGGCGCATACGGGCGAGATGGAAGCACACAGCAGGCGTTGGTCAGAACGAGAGAGACGAGCACTTTGTACAGGAGGCGAGAAAGAGTTGCAGACCTTTTAAGAGAGGTCACAGCTCACCCAGCATAGGAAGAAAGACTTATCGTACACCATAAACTACAAATATCAAATGAAACACAAGAAAAGAAGAAGAAAAAGCCATTAATGAGATAAGGAATAATCCATAAAACCTTTCCTCTTACGCAGAGAGAGCAACTCGTGGACCACAGACACCCATTGGCTTCTCTTGAAACAGTGGAAGAAGAACGTACTTTCACAGACGGCTGCCAAGAGATGAATGAGGTTCTAGGAAGGCAGTCCGAATCGGTTATTCAAGCGGGTCAGAAACCATTTAAGGTATACGACTCCAGCAGACTTCTTCCTAAAGAGTAATCCCACAAGTGTACACTGAGCGGATATCACCGCCTTAACAGGAGATATCCAAAGGGCGATTGGAAGTCCTTGTAAAATGCTACTGCCCCTGAAATCCAAAGGTGCCATACGCGCATAAAGAGAGAACACCGTAAACGTCCTCGCCTTCTGCCATCAGAAACAGCGTGGGATGCTCGATAGGGAAGTCCCTCAGAGTGCACTGGACAAGTACCAGCCAGGCTGTTGAGGGTCTGTGTGGGGCCTGAGGGGCTGCTGGCGGCGGCTTCCAACAGCTCGGTCGACCCAACGTTACCCACTTGAGCCGCCTGGGTCCAGCCCTGGCTGTTGGAGGGGTGAAGACCTCCTCCTCGTCCCCCCGAAGACTTCAAACGGGGTATATATATAAGATACCCGTGACCCCTTCGTGTGCACATGTCCTCTTGAACACGGTCCTTCTCACGCAAGGGCCTGCTCCCTGACGCAGGTTTTCCACTTGACGCCCCTACTGAGGCACGTTCCTGCCTGACGTCTCGAGCAAGACAGTGCGACGCTTTAGAACGACGGTACGACGCTTGAATACGACGGTACGACGCTTGAACACGACGGTGCGACGCTTGAGAACGACGGTGCGACGCTTGAGAACGACGGTGCGACGCTTGAACACGACGTGGCGACGCTTGAGAACGACGGTACGACGCTTGAATACGACGGTACGACGCTTGAATACGACGGTACGACGCTTGAGGACGACGGTACGACCCTAAGGCATGATGGCTGGTGCCCTCGACCTGACTGTTAAGGTTCAGGTCGAGGGAGGGCCAGCCAGCCAGGTCGTCATACCCAGAGGTCGTACCGTGTCGTCGAGGAAGGGTGAAGGGGGGAATGGGGGTGGAGTTGAGTTGTAAGTACGTTTAAGTGTCTTATCAAGGAGTCAACACTGCCCCGTTAAGTACTAAACATAAGGGAGGTTTCCTTTAATTTTTTGTATTAAATAATATCTTAAGTTGAGCGGCGAGGAGCGAGGGAAAGGCGTAAAGATAATTGTTGAAAGTTACGGGGAAAAAGAATCTCCTGAAAATGCGGAGCCCGATTCACTCCTCCGATAGACTCCGGGGGGGGGGGGGTGGGGAAGGCACTGGGGTGTGGACGGGGACTTAACAGCCCTCCCCCTCCCCCCCCCAATCTCCTCCTCCTCCTCCTCCTCCTCCTCCTCCTCCTCCTCCTCCTCCTCCTCAACCTCCCCAGCCCACACACACAGTGTCTAGCTGGGCGGAAGAGTGAAGGACGAGACGGACCTTCCTGGGGTAGGATAGGTCCCCCCCCCACACCTATCCTACCCCAGGAAGACCGTGGTCTTGCTTGCTCTGGGGGTAGATGGATGGGGTTGTGGTTTGAGAAGCGGGGGAGGGGTTGATCTGGGGTATTGGGGGCACTGGGGGAAGATTGAGTCTGGGGGAGAGAGAAGTTCCCCTAGTTTTATTCGGTGTGGGGGGGACACTGGGGTTGATAGAGTCTGGGGGGAGGTTCTCTTTGTTATGGGGGGTGCTACTGGGATTGATGTAATCAGGGGTTGGTGGAAAAGAGGGGAAGGAGTCCTCCTCTTCCTCCTCCTCCTCGTATTACACCCCCAGAGAGGCAACGGAAGAAAATGGATTATTATGAACCGACAGAAAACGAAGAGTTTTTGGGGAAAATGTAACGGAACTTGTAAAAAAGGGAAACAAATTGAACCTTGTGGTAAGGTGGTGGAAAGGTTAAATCTAAATAGATCATCTTGATTAAATTTTTTTTTTTCCTTCCCCATTTTCTCTTACTTCTCTGTCACATCATGAACCCCCGTTTTTTATGCTGGATTGGAGTTGACGAGAGGAATGGATGTCAACTCAAGCCTCCAGGATTGAATAATGAAAATAATAATTAGATTAATGATAATAATGATAATGATAATAATGATAACGATAATAGTAAGATTGATAATAATGATAATTATAATGTTAATGATAATGATAATAATTATAGGAATGATGATAATTATAATAATTAATGATAATAATTATAATAATGATAATAATAATGATGATAACGATAATAATGCTGATATTGCGAAGTGCAAGCGAGACAAAAAGTTAAATGAGGAAATAAAAAAAATGAGATCCATTAAGTAGAATAAAAAAAAAGGCCGATTCGCGAAAATAACACTTATGATAAATATGTCGAGACCGGTTGAAGAAAGTTTTGGGTAAACCTGCTGGGTGGAGAGAGGATGGGAAACCGTGTTGTGACGTGGGTGTGACGGACGTAACATACGTCGGGCCATGGAGGGAGGGAGTGTTACGTAACAGATTAAGGTTTTGAGGATGAGAGTGGAAATTTCATATTTTGTATATAACAAAGGCAAACAGCTGTTCAGAAGCTTAGATGTGGAAAGGGGAGGGTCTGAGTGTGAGCGAATGTGGCCTTTTCTCGTCTGTTTCCTGGCGCTACCTCGCTGACGCAGGGGGTGGCGGTGCTGTTTCCCGTGGGGCGGGGTGGCGCCGAGAATGGATGGAGGCGTGCAAGTACGAATATGTACGTATGTATATGCATGTATATGTATATATATATGTATATGTTGGTATATGTATATGTATGTATTGTGCATATATGTGCATGTATGCATATATGTGTGACTGTGAGTGGATGGATCTTTCTTCGTCTGTTTCCTGGCGCTACCTCGCTGACGCGGGAAACAGCGATCAAGTATAATAATAATAAATAAAATATACACGTGTGTGTGTGTGTTCTATCATATGTATCTAATCTCCATGTAAACAAGTATGTGTGTGCAACTGCTTGTCTTTACGCTGTGTATAAAAAATTTAGTTTTCGTGTCTGTCCCCAGGTCAGAGCGTGTCTGCAAATATACAGTATATTTGCCTGTGAATACCACTGAATCACCTATTCGTATGAATTAATATTTCTGTTTTTTTCTTCGGGAAAATTCCCTGCATAAAACATAACTTTGTCCTGGAATGAAAATAAAATGAACAATACCTTGTATTATTTTGTCTCGTTCGTTTTTATCAGCGCCTTTTGATATAGTCTTAGTCAAATGCCTTGCCGAAGAGTTGTTCTACGTAGATGTTCCAGATTACGTGATCGTGAACTACAGAACGCCATTCCCGCTGATGCATCATCATTATCTGCTTCTTTTCCTACACGTATAAGCTTTGGAACTCTCTACCTTCTCACGTTTTTCCCATTAACTATATGACCTCTTTCCCTACACGTATAAGCTTTGGAACTCTCTACCTTCTCACGTTTTTCCCATTAACTATATGACCTGGCACATTTCAAGAGACAGGTCTTTCACTCCCTCAAAAATTCGTAGATACTTTCCCCTTGTCTTTTCTTTTTCTGTTTCTTATTTCATACATTTCAATTAAGACCCGGCTTTGATGTGGACTTCTGTCCGTGACTAGAGCCTTCAACATAATGAAAAAAATTCTTAGTTTGTATTTGTTCCTCAAATACACCTTGATAGCTGTGCGGTCGTCTCTTATTCCCAGGGCCAGCAGTTGCAAACACGTGATTCAGACGCTTAATTTGTATCGTATCAAGCGTAATTAATTCAACAGCACAGAGACCCCTCCCAGATACGCTTTGGCACGAAATTAGAGGCGGTGGGTTTCGTGCAACTGTAGACACACGAACCTTGGTAAATACGCTACGATTATGATGTACGCCACTAACGCCCGGCTACATCATTCTCCAGGCTCTGAGGAGGGCAAGACAACGCTGTTAAATATGTGCCCAGTATACAAAGGAATACAGAGGAAGTCAGACAGCAAAGGACCCTTGGGTCCTTTCGAGGCTGTCTGTGATAGGGGAAGAGATCAGAAACTCACAGAATAGTATGGTAAAAGTTAGACGGCGTATAGATAATTCACAGAGAATTATCTATGATAGATAAATCCACTGTATCATGAATAAAGACCAAGGGTGTAGTTAGGATATCTTATGCAAGGAGTAAGTACCACACATGTATAAATCTGATATGAAGAAAACAGTACTTGACATGGAAGACACGAGTGATCTATAACTGAAGTATGGAATTTTCCCTTTATTTGAGCAACGGCCTGAGCGGCCCGCCTCCGCACCAGGAGGTAACAGCGGACGGAAGATACTGGGGCTATACACTTACCCGCTGCAAGACCCAGGGATTTGGAAAAGGGGGTAAGACGTTCGATCAGGAAAGAACTGGTTTGGAGAAAACCAACTCGTGCAAGACTTACGGAAGTAATAAGGCTGTTGAGTTCAGGCAGAAGAAGGCCGATGTCTTCAACATTCCGCTGTATGCAAAATACGTCATCTGCATTGATAAACCATCTAGAGCCTGTGGGTAATACGATGGGATGACGTTTGACTTCAAAGAACTCCATGTAGAGATTACTCGACACGGCGAAAAGATTTTCCATCGCCATGCCGAATCTCTGCATACAGCCATCAATACTGGAAACAATAATGTTCCAATAATCAGTACTATCTACAGAGGCTTGGCTGTGGATAGGGAACTAGCTTCTGTACATTAAGAATAGGAGAGAGTGGGTGAAATTTGTATACACGTAGGTAGGTGGCAATCTGTGCCCATGGGGAGGGAACCTCATTACACTCGTGGGTTCTCTGGCTTCTCAACCTTGCTTTCCAGTCATACAGGCCTGGAACCTTCCTACGTTCCTAGTCTAGCTTTCACCTAACCCTCTTATACCTTGTCCGGTATTCTGTTTCCGGGAAAGAAGGAAGGAATATGTTTAATTTTCTCCTCTGTTATATTCCCCTGCCTTAATTTCTGCTATCGTCTCTTGGTATATAAAATCCTCATTCTTCGGGGAACTCTTCCGTGCAAACGTCATCATGTGTTTGTGTACACAGCGTAATAATGGGGTATTTACGGCACATTTTTGATACGCCAGCACTGTGGTTTGTAGTCATGCATGTTAGGGCGCGGTCTGTTGTTTGAATGTAAACCAAGAGCTCACAAGGCTACTCCTGGCAGCAGACGCTGAGGTGGAGAGCGCGGCGGCTGGACTAGTGCCACCCTCTGGGTCGCACGGGGCAGAGGTCTCTCCACACACTGGGCTCCAGCCAGCACACCCGAAGGGTGAGTGAGGTGGGTCCTGTGGTGCCATAAGGAGGAGGTGACACCATACATCCGAGGGGTCAGTGAGGTGGGTCCTGTGGCGCCGTGGCCGCAGTAAGGCGGAGGAGGAGGAGGAGGTAGCCTCCTGCTTTCAGAGTTCCTGCTGCCATATCTTGGTGTCCGTGCTAGTAAGGTTTGTTGTCCGTGTTCGTAAATGTTAGTGTCCGTGTTTGTAAGCTCTGTTGGCCGTGCTAGCAGGCAGTGGTGTCTCTCTCAGTAGATAAGTTCTGCTGTCTTTTGGGATCCATTTGGAAAATATGGATTTCTGTTTAGGTGTGTGCTTGTGGCCAGATGCAGCTAATTCGGTAAACGTTGACCCTCCTGCTGGAAGCAGCGTGCTCACAGTAGCACCAATGACCAAAAATGGGAAAGGCTGTAATGAAGTGTTTAGTTTTGATGCAAAATTGGTCGAAAAACCCATCAGTGTTTATTGTTAATCCGACCGGCCACATCTTCCGCGTTCACCAAGAAAAATATTCTTTTTTGTGAAGAGTGTGCCAAGTTGGCTTCGTTTACCACAGCGAATGAGAAGCGTTGGTTTCTGTTTCAGTCCGTGTTGGCGTTACGTCCGTGATGATGGTAGCGTACAACTGGTATGTGTTAGCGACCGTAATGTAAAAGTACTTTATGAAAGTATTTCATTATATCTTCTCTATCAAGTATCTTGCTTAATTTCACGTTCAACCTTTCCATGTCTCGAGGAAGCGTCCACTGTTGACGTGTGTTGTGCAGCTGTTGATGTGGGCGCTCAAGAGGGACCGAGGATGGTCCTGTTTGTCATTTTCTGTATATTTTCCAGCAGGTTTGTGTTGCGAGTTAGATCGGAAGGAAGAATGGGCGGAGGAGGCATAGGTGAGTTTGGGAAGAATGAAAGCAGTGTCAGTGTTTTTCGACTGCAGGCTGCGAGGAGGGAGTCCA
This sequence comes from Panulirus argus, assembly GCA_038088735.1. Lineage (NCBI taxonomy): Eukaryota > Metazoa > Arthropoda > Malacostraca > Decapoda > Palinuridae > Panulirus > Panulirus argus. Next base: position 6,775 of record JAYMFT010025411.1, read on the forward strand.
AAGTGTTGTGGTTATATGGTGGTGTACGGACACAGTGAGGGTAGCATACGTGGATGAGGCTGTATGAGCGTTGCACGACAGATGTCCCAATCTGGACATGGTAATAGTGACCACACTTTTGTCTTTCCTCAACACCAGCATATCCAAGTCTGTATCGGCCGTACGCCAGAGGCTGACCACATGAACCCCAGGGAGGGCAAGTGACATTCTCACGGTCAGATCTTTCACAAGATGACGGGGCTGTGCCGTCTCCTACTGGCGGTGACCCTGTGGAACGCCGTACTGGTTGACACTATCCGCTCCATGCACCAGGTGGGCTCGGGCGTGGGCACGATGGTGAGTCAGTTGGTGGAGCAGCACCTCGCCCTGTGTCACCTGGTCCTCATCACCACCACCCAGCACTCGCCTGTGTTCACCCAGATCCTCAGGTAAAGGCGGTCGTTCTCCAATGTTGTATCTGCTAGTCATATATATCATGGTTTTCAAGCGAATGGATCATCTCATGTCCGTTGCTTTAACGTCTAACTCATTAGCTCAATGAACACGGACTCAATTATCAGTCATGAATAAATTTATTATATTTACAGAATTGCATTCACTGATTCATGGCCACGGCTCATGCCTCAGGTCCCCTAAGATGTGGTAATCGAGAGAAGAGCTTCCGTGTGATGACCTTCTTACGTTCCAGACAGTTGGCTCTGGGCAGCCGGGCGGGTGTCGTGGTTGAGGCAAATTCCCTGGGGCACGACCAGCCGTCAGGACCCGACCCGCTCCTGCAGAGGTTATGGGGAGACGCCAAGCCCAGCTGTCACGCCGTCATCCTCGACCTGACCAACACCACTTCCGTCCACCACACCCTCGGGTACAGTGACACCCCTCTTCCCCTGCTCTTCCTGTCGTGTCAGAGTGGTTCTGTGCTGTATATCCCCAATATATGTCCAGCATATACCAATATATGCCCAATACATACCCAAAATATACATAGTATATGACAAAGATCGACATTATTTTCTTTTCAAAATGTTTTCTGAAGTCGCCAAGGTACATACTTGATATTTACAGTGGTTTGTTCTCTTTCCCTGCAATCCTCTGTAAATTAAGTGTAAATCAAGTACCATGTACCATATTTATCAATATATGCACTTTCTACTTACTGTAAAAAAGATCGTTGCTATATGTATCACCAACCCATACACCACCTTCAGCGAATATTTTCTTTAAGGCAAACTCGCTGCTAAGAGTCTCACTATTTCCCTTAAAAAAAAAAAATCATCTTCATCTGTTGTGAGAATTTCAGCGTCTGATCTTTACCCTGACACAGGTTGCTGGAGAGGTGCGGTCTGTGGAAGCGGCCTGAGACCAGCGTGGTGGCGGTGGGCGGGAGGGCAGACGTGGAGGTCGTCCTCCTCCACCACAGTCTGCGCAACGCACTCCACGCCCTCTACTTCGCACTCGCTGACCTGCAGGTCCTCCGTCCTCGATTCCGCTGGGGATTCAGGCCCAGCCCACAACAGTGGAGCTTCGGAGAGGAGACAGCAGGTATCCTATGCTACTTATCTGTACCAGGAATGGGCAAGGACCTAGTTAGTTTAAGCTGAAGGAGTCCCCGCGTTATCAAACAACTCGGGTGTGACTCAGGCACTGGCGTGACCACATCCAATGCATCACACCGCGTTTGCTGTAGCACCACTAGTCTGTCAGACGCGACTCCCTCCGCAACCTGGGGTTTATGAAGAGATTTGTGGTCTGCACATTTCTGATTTGCAAGTTACAAACTTATTTAATTTTTATCATGCATACAACCCCGGGACTCGTGTTTTGAGGGAGTTTTCAATGCTACGCTCCAGTCGGGAGCAGGGTTACGATGGGCTCCTCTGGAGCAAGAATTTCTCGAATAATCTGTACTCCTTTTCGTCTACTGTCAATTACCCCAAACCCTCTTTCTAAAGGCTTCCTACAGCCTGAGACTGCACTGCTCTCGGTAGCATGGAAATGTGGACTCCTTTGCAGTAATAAGTACATTTGATTATGTATATGTGTGTGTGTGTGTGTGTGTGTGTGTGTGTGTGAAGAATTCAAACCTGTAATATACCGCAAAACACAAGGGCTTGAAATTTTATGGCCGACACCTTCAACAGTTACCAGAATCCACTTTAGCCTTCGTACGTTATTCATAAATCTGCAATGTCACGGACGCTGTTAAAAGCTAGGTTAACACAATACGCAGGAGGGCGGCACCACCACCACCACTGTCACGCCCTGCCCTCCACGGGGCGCCCTCCCACCGGCTGTCGCATGAAAGCCAGACACTGGATCGACCTAGCATGACATCCACTGGTGGAATTGGGAAGAAAAAATAATATCGCGAAACCTTAATCGTTTTACCTATGGAGTTTTTCTTATGCGTTGCGCACAACGAATTACGTATATCCAATATACGGTGTAATACCGTACATTGCAGTTCTTCTGCGAATAGTCAAAACGGCCACGCGCAGAGTAAAAAAAGCGTTATGTGGTCTTAGAATTATGTTCTGCGCCTAAAGGCGTTACGGATTTGTTTTTGTGGTTGGTAGACGTAACGTGACGCTGACGAACTAAATGACCCAGGCAGTTGATAGGCCTGAAGCCCAAACCAACCAAACCAGTCACTTTTAGTCAAAGGTCAACACTTCAACTGCCCCATGTAAATCCCCTTCTCAACTCAACGCGCTGTAAGAATAATTACTTCCAGGAACGTAGAGCACAGCGTCTTCGCTTTCTACAAATACCTACTATACAGGCTTCCTAGAGACGCTAATGAGACAATAAAGGTTTTGCCCACGGAAAAAAAATTTACTGGTAAAGGACTCGCCTTTAGGCTGTGCAGTGAAACATGGCTATAAAAAACAGAACCACACACACACACATATACCTTCTTGCCCGTAGAGCTCCTGTTTTCTTCTACGGGGTCCCTGCAGCGCTCAGGAAGCCAGCCAAATCCACTAAGCAGGACCACAGGTCATACAGTATACTAGTGATGCTGAGTGTCTGACCAGGTAGTACTAGTGTGGAGAAGTGTAACAGCAAGCGCTCGGTGTCTTCAGTGAGGAAGGAGTGCATCGAGGTAATGGAGGGTCTTAAGACATGCTGACACGGTGTTTGCAGGGATGGGTGGTGTGCTGAGCGTGGACAAGAAAGAGTAACTCGTACATGACTCGGGAAGTGAGGTCTCAGGCTTGTATGTGACTGGTAGGGAAGGTGTTCCAAGACTGTGGAGTTGAGAGAGGGAGGGCGTGTGTGTGTTTCGTGCATGTCTGCTCACCCGTTGTGGTTTTGTAATTGCTGGGGATGAGTGTGATCTGTGAGTAAAGGATGCTGAAGCGTGAGGCTGGGGGTAACAGCTTTTCATTTCTACTTGGGACTCGTCGGACAGCTATGGGTACGTACATACACACACACACACACACACACGAGACGGGTTATTCATTAACACCTGCATCACAGTAACTCTGGACCTGGTGTATCCCACTGCAGCAGCAAGCGAGGGCGTGAGGGTGTACCAGCGGTGTGGGTACTGTGATGACGGAAGCCCCGCCATCGAGATGGTCTACGAGTGGAGCTTCGATTCTAGCCTGCCAAGGAACTCCACGCTCCTGCACAGTAAGCATCATACCCCACTTTTGCATGATCGAGTGAAATAGTCCTCCTCTCCCATCCCTACCCCCAACCATTTTGGAAATAGGAATCGTAAACTTCAAAAAAAAAAAAAAAAACGGATGATATACAAACATACATCAAAGGGGCTTCCCCCCTCTATCGGCTGACTTTTCCTCATGCACTCCACATGAAAAAAAGAGGAAAGTCTTCCTTAAATCCTACCTGGACGTAGTATTACTATCGCCTGACTGTCTCGTTGCAGAGCCCCACTGGAACATGATGGGCCACAGGCTGACGGCCGTGATACTGCCGTACTTCCCCTTCATGGAGGCAGAGCGGGACTCGGACGAGCCAGGAGCCACACTCAGGCCCCGAGATTCCGTCAACATTCGCATGATTGACACCTTTGCAGCCCTGCTGAACTATACGTAAGACCAGAGAGACTTGCTATCTATCTATCTATCTATCTATCTATCTATATATATATATATATATATATATATATATATATATCACATAATGCCCTCCAATAGCAAGGATTCGAACCGCACGCCATTTGCGTGATAGCTGGGATCACTAACCGCTCGGCTATGATCATAGCCGAGCGGTTACCGTTCACAGCTACCGCGCAAATGGTGCGGGGTTCGATTCCTTGCTGTTGGAGGGCATTATGTGTTCTATGGAAAGTGCTCGTTCATATGTATCATATATATATATACATATGTACTGCTGTGTTGCCTAGCATGTTTCTTTTTGCTATTCTAATACAGATGAGTTTATTGTCAAAGTTTACTTCCATGAATAGGCAGCTTAGCTCATAGTTTGGCTTGAATATTTAAACTGCAAATCTACTAAATCTATCAAATTCTAGAAAGCTTTACAGTACAGTGATGCAAAAAAATTTTATAGAGTTTTTTACGTCCTTATCAACACAAAACTGCCAATATGCCGATGATTGTTAAGAACCTAACACAGAATCTAATCCTTCTTTGTTAAAGTTAGACTTACGAACGCAGGGGGAAAGATGTTGTGCGAAAAAAAAAAAAATCCTGGCGATTACGGAGGAAGGGTTGAGAGAGGGGTCGGGTTTGAGGAGTCCTAAGTACTGGATATCAGAAGGTCCTTAGCACAGGGTATCAGGGAGTCCTATGCACTGGGTATCAGGGGGTCCTTTGCACTGGGTATCAGGGAGTCCTAAGTATTGGGTATCAGGGAGTCCTATGTACTGGGTATCAGATGGTCCTAAGTACTGGGTATCAGCGGGTCCTTTGCAGTGGGTATCAGGGAATCCTAAGTACTGAGTATCAAGGGGTTCTAAGTACTGGGTATCAGGGGGTCCTAAGTACTGGGTATCAAAGGGGTCCTAAGTACTGGGTATCAGGAAGTCCTAAGTACTGGGTATCAGGGGTTCCTAAACACTGGGTATCAGAATGATGTCGAACGTTGACTGGAGCTTTCTAGTAGTCTACATTAACTTATAATCAAAACTACATGATTAGGAATTCATACTTTTCAGTCTTTAATTCACCCTATACGAAACTATGACACTGCTGGCCCCATTATATAACCTCTAGCCTTTATGTGGTAAACGATGCATACCCGAGTAAATTTAGCAAATCTTTCCTACCTTTGATTTGTAGGGAATTTCACAGATAAAATACACATAATTTGCATATGAACGTAAATAACCAGCGGTGTCAAATGTGAATATTCAGAACAGGATCGAAGCCAATGAACTATGGCTTTCTTAAGCTTCAGTGATTCGGCTACAGGACATCAAAGCCAGTTCATAGTGAATGCACCACACACACTCACACACACACACACACACACACACGCCACCAGCCGAAGATGAAAACACGCGTTCATGAAAGGCAGGGCCAGTGGCCTACCCTGCGTCAGTTAAGTATCCTCATCAACACGGCAACACGGTTGCTAAACCTGCTTCTTTCCTTACGCGTCGAGGCTTTGGAATTCCCTACCTTCTCGCGTATCTTTCCCGATAGCTATAACCTGGCACATTTCAAAGAGACCGGTCTTTCACGTCCTCCAAAATTCACTAAATACTTTCCCTCGTCCTTTTTTTTTTTTTTTTCCTTTTCATAATTCTCTCTTATCTAAATTAAGGCACGGTTCTAATGTGGACTTTTGTCCGTGACTGGAGCCTTCAACATGAAAAATAAACACCCCACATACGTCCTGTCTGTTTAATGAAACCCTCTTATCTCCCGCTCTCACTTATCGATGGGTAAATATCAAAAATAAATAAATAAATACATAAATAAATAAAAAATAATGGTACTATACTTTCTATGAGAATGTGAACGTAAAATATATAACAACGGTCACAGAAAAAATACAGCGCTTTATAAAACATGCAGGAAATCTAATGGCTTCCCCGGTTTGAGTTGACTCGTATATTTTTTTCGTCATCTTTACGCTTGTTAGCTTAAAGTGTGCCCTTGCACGATATCTGAGGAAAACCATGGAGGCTATAAATCTCTCTCTCTTTCTCTCTCTCCCTCCCTGTGAACCGATCGCCGATACTCACTTTTAAACCGATTCAACTATACCACTTCGGCACCTGCAGGAATGCGTAGCGGGTCACAGTGATGCGCGTGATCTAGTGTTTGCCGATACCCTCGAGGAAAAATGAAGCACGATGAGTCCCGATTGCACTTTCCTTTGATTGATACATCGGCAGAGGAGATACAAGATAGAAGACTTAGAACATTCGTGTTTATATATATATATATATATATATATATATATATATGAGAGGAGGAGCAATGTCGCCATTGGTACACAAGTGCTTGTGGTTTGTGGTTTTCGGGTCTGGCACCACAATGCTTGTCCTAAAATTTATAATTCGGTCAAGACACGATACAGTTTACAAATGTTGCTTCCGACAAAGCTATACAGTTTATATAGACCTCCGCTAATATTCATGGTACAATTCTTTGTGCAGTTAATAAAGGGAGATTCAATATTTCTCTTGATCAAGGTGTTGCAGGTCATAAATGAATAAGCACTGTTCCATTCAATACAATGATCATAATTTCTAACATGAAACAAAGCATATGAATTTGGTACTGTTCTTATGCTATATTTATGTTCCTTAAGTCTAACAGAGAGATCCTTACCAGTCTGCCAAATATAAAACACATTACAGCTTTTACAAGGTATTCTGTAAACACAACCGGCAAAAGTTTCTGGCAAGTTTTTGATTATGATAGCGTTAATAGTATTGTTTTTTGCTGAAGGCTGCATTCATTTTAAAGTTCTGAGTAGGTTGGGAACTATGGTTTAATTATCACTCTATAGAAATTTAAAGATTCTTGGTATCAAGGGGATGATTTCTTTGCCAAATCAAGAGATTTGCCAATGCAAGATCTAGGATACTTTATCTTGGATCCAATACAATATATCTTCTCAAACTCTTCAAGGGTAATTATTGGACTGAATATATGTAATGCCTTAAGGAACATCGACTGGAATGGTGCTTGTTTAATTCTATCACGTTGTGTTGAGTGATGTCTAGAGTAACAATGAATACAAGAACAAAATGCTAAACTTGCACATGTTTCCAAACTTATGGATCAACCAATCTAAAAATGGTAACTTGCAATCCTTTTCTACTTCCACAGTAAGTTTGATAAGTTATAAATTATTAAGCAAGGGTAGAAATGTTTGAAAGTTTTCACTTGTTGGCCAAACACAAAGGACATCATCTACACTCCTAAACCAGGTTGCCTCAGAGGGCAAGATATCCATTAGCAATTTTGTTTAAAAAAAAAAAAATTAATACCATGTATAAATTACTTAACACTGGTGAGAGAGGGTTACCCATTGCCATACCAAATTTCTGAACATAACATTCAACATTAAACAGAAATACAAATTAGAGAGAGAGAGAGAGAGAGAGAGAGAGAGAGAGAGAGCATAAAGGACATTTCAATAGTAACCGAGGTATATGATCAATGCTTGTGGTATTTAGTGAGTGAGGCTCTGAACGACCAGCTTGGGGAGAGGGGGCACACTCTGTAAGGAAAGTTAATTTCTTCAGCAACTCGTAAATTCATTACAATTTATATTCGAGTTATGAGCTGCGGGAGCCCTTGGACGGCAAGTGGGGAATACCTCAGGCCAACGGGAACTGGACGGGTATCGTGGGCGCCCTCCAGCACCAGCAGGGGGACTTCTCCGCCTGTCTGTGGGTGACGGAGGAGAGGATTCACATCATGGACCACTCGAGGATTTACTCCCAGGATCCCCTGACCATAGTGTCCCTCGGATCGCACAGGCTCAACCAGTACCTCTCCCTGATCAAGCCGTTCACGCGTAAGTCTTCCAGTAACGTGCATGTAGACATGCAAGACAGTGATGAATAAGGGCGCTAGAGGAGGCGCAAGGTGTGTGCATACTGTCAACATGAAATACGATGGCGTTGTAGGTGTGATTCGTCTCCCAAATTCTCAAGGACGACAGTCTAGGGTTATTTCTAAGCCCGGGTTCCATATTTCAGGGATGGTGTGGCTGTTGTTACTACTGACTCTGGTGGTGTGGGGCGCGGCCCTTTGGCTCCTGCAGCGGACCTGGTCGCAGGAGCTGAGTAGGCGCGGCTTGACGCTCACCAACGCCCTCCTCTACGGGTGGGCGGTGTTGCTGGAGGACCCGCCCACCTACTCCCCATCCAACACCTCTGGGAGGGTGAGGCTGCTGAATCATGATGTGCTTCCAATATCTACCGGTACAATGCGCGGTCTCAGCGCACGATCATCCATGAGTGAAGTCTCAAGCTTATCTTTTTTTCTTCGTATATTATCGAGTTAAATCTTTTGACTTTACGTGAATTTGACCCTTGTGTACGACGGGACGACCCTTCAGTATGATTGGCGAGGTCTCTAACCTAAAGATGGAGCCATTGGTTCTGTTGTCGTGGTAAAGAGGTTCGTTCACTCGACTGGTTTATCTCGTCACCAAAGGTATTCATTCTCCCCCCCCCCCCTACAGGTGATGGTGTCCAGCTGGCTGATGTTCTGCCTGGTGATCACCACGGCCTTCCGCTCCTCCCTGTACGCCCACCTCACCTCCCAAACGTCTCCTGCCATCAACACCCTCGAGGACCTGGTCAAAACGGACGGGTGGGCGTGGGGTAGCGAGGAGATGAAAGGGGCGGCCTACCAGTTCTTCTTCGAGAACTCCAACCCCACCATGCAGATCATAGCCAGCAAATTACAGGTACGTACGTGCGGGTAAGAAAGATCTTCCTGAAGGAAGGGGAGGTCGATCTCAAGACACATACGTAGGTATGGCATGGCGGAAGGTAGTACCGTGCGGAATCAAACGTAAAACACAACAAATATTATCATAATCTGCATTCTACATGCAGGAAGAGTCGAAGGTGCTTACGAAAAAAAGTCCCCCAGGCTGGGTTGCCATCCCTCATTATTTCGCACGAATAAATCGCTCATGTAACGGTAAACAAAAGTCAGATATCAAAACAAAGTGCGTATCTCTGCGGAGGGACCAAGTGAAACTCCAATGGAACAAAGGCAGAGCACCTACAGGGCCCCCTGCAGGATAAACATGCCCTTGCTCTCACCTTCCCAGCACGCACCCAGGGTGTTAATTCTCACAAGAGACATTTACAGGCGTGTACAGTGTCACTTCTTCCCCTCAGTGTCCTAACAAATCATAAGACCTCTGAGTTAGCTGCCTTGTTAAAACGGGTAGCGGTGAAGCAGCATGGAAAAATATGTATCCGTTATGTATATATATATATATATATATATATATATATATATATATATATAAACTGAATGCGTGAGG
>JAYMFT010025422.1:0-16241 GCA_038088735.1 Panulirus argus
CTCTTATACATCTCCCAGTCATTTGCACTCCTTCCTTGTAAGTATCGTCCAAATGCCTCTCTTTTCTCTTTCACAAACAACTTTACTTCCTCATCCCACCACTTACTACCCTTCCTAATCTGCACACCTCCCACCTTTCTGATGCCATATGCATCTCTTGCACATTCCATCACTGCTTCCCTGAATACATCCCATTCTTCATCTACTACCCCTACTTCACTTTCTCTAACCTTTTGCCATTCTACACTCAAACTCTCATGATATTTCTTCACATAAATCTCCTTTCGAAGCTCACTCGCTCTCACCATTCTCTTCTCCTCGACATTCTCTCTTCTTTTTAGAAAACCTCTACAAATCTTCACCATCACCTCCACAAGGTAGTGATCAGACATCCCAACAGCTGCCCCTCTCAGCACATTAACATCAAAAAACCGTTCTTTTACACGCCTACCAATTAATACATAATCCAATATTGCCGTTGACCATCTCATCTACTCACATATGTATACTTGTGAATATCCCTCTTTTTAAACAAGATATTCCCAATCACTGGTCTTTTTTCAGCAAACAAATCCACAAGGTCTTCACCATTTCCATTCACAACACTAGATACCCCATGTGCACCAATTATATCCTTTATTGCCATATTACTCACCTTCGCATGTAAATCACCCATCACTAATACCCGGGCTCGTGCAATAAAGCTAGTGACACACTCAGTCAGCTGCTCCCAAAACGCTTGCCTCTCAAGATCTTTCTTCTCATGACCAGGTTCATAAGCACTAATGATCACTCATCTCTCACTATCCACTTTAAGTTTACTCACATTAATGTGGAATTTACTACCTTACACTTTATCATACACTTCAGGAGTAATGCTACTCCTTCCTTAGCTCTTGTCCGCTCAGCATCCCCTGACTTCACTCCCAAGACGTTTCCAAACCATTCTTCCCCTTTTCCCTTGAGTTTCATTTCACTCAGAGCCAGAACATCCAGGTTTCTTTCCTCAAACATACTACCTATCTCTCCTTTCTTCTCATCTTGGTTACATCCACACACATTCAGACACCCCAATCTGAACCTTCGAGGAGGATGAGCACTCCCTGCTTGTTTTTTTTCTCAACCACTTAATATATAAAACAATATTGTAGATCTGTACTCACACGAATGATGAGACTCACACGTGAATATTTTTTCAGGCACGACAAAGCCATTGCCACAGCCAACACTGGCAACCATACGATGCATCCCTCGCCATAAAATGCAATATGTATGCACTTACTTTACTATACTATACCAATGTTATAATTTCCTTATACTCATACGTATATACAATTTCTCTACATAACAGATCTATTTCTCCTATTGCAAATGATTCAAGCTTCTACATTTTCCATATATTTTGTTCACACTCTTTTGCTGTTCCCAAGTTTGCAAGGCGGTGCCAGGAACAGACAAGAGAAGCCCTATTCACTCATATCCATTCTCTTGCTGTCATGCATAATGCAAAAAATTACAGTCACCTGCTCACAACCAGGTTTAACAAACCTTTCTGTGGTTTCTCCTAGATGCTTCATATGTCCTGGTTCATTCCACTGACAGCACATCAATCTCTATATTCCACATTGCTCCAGTTTACTTTGTCCCATGCATACCTTTCGCTCTCCTACATGCTCAGGCCCTAAGCACTCCATCCTTCAATCTTTAATTTGGTCTCCCTCTTTTCCTTTTCTCCTTCACTTCTGACATACACAGAGTCTATTTAAAGCCATGTCCACCTCCCCATACTTTTTCAAAGGTGATGTCACACATATTTACTGTGCCATCTCTTCTTTGGCCTCGATTACCATCTGCAGATGTCTGGGCATAGAATTGGCAAGGTTCCTAAGGTATTCTAAGTCCACGTTTTGGGTCCATAAGGTCTTGATTTCCTTAAGATGAGGCACTCATGAGGTGCTGCAAGAGGCAGCCACCTGATAAAGCATTCTGATCATCTAGTGTACCTAGCAATCTCAAGTGTACTCACATATTCTTGCTTCTGGGTAAGAGTTCAGGCTTTCCTCTCTTTAGAGAGGTAAGAGCCAACCATCTTGAAGCAAAAGTGAAAGAAATGCTGCACCCAGAAGTAAAATTTCCAAAATGAAGTGTCAACCTGGAAGAGTAAAGAAAGAGCACTAATCCCTCAAGACTGCCTGAGGCATACTGAAGTGGGTTGCTGTGGCTGACACCATTAGAAACACTAATCTCAGCGACCAGACGCTTGATAATTTCACCCTGAGAGTGTTATATGCTTGTACCCACAATAAATCTTGATTGAGTACTGCCTCTGAAAATATATAGGGGCAGACAATATTTTTTGTGGACAATGCATATCCTCTTCGTCTACCTAGCCTTGTTCATTCTCTCTACAAGTCCAAACCATTTTAGTGCACCCTCTTCAACTCTCTCAACCACACTTTTCCTATTACCACATCTCTCTCTTACCCTTTCATTACTTAATCAATCAAACCACCTCACAACACATATTATCCTCAAACATTTTACTTTCAACACATCCATCCTCCTCCACAGATTCTCATCTACAGCCCATGCCTCAAATCCATACATCATTAGGACTAATATCCCTTTGAATATCCCCATTTTTGTCTTTCTACATACGACTTCTCTTTCCACACATTCCTCAATGCTTCAGTTGACCATAAAAGTACATATATTTACATATTTACACAGTACAGGTTGAACCTCCGTAATCCATCAACCTTAGGACCTGACCACTGCCGTACCTCAGAAAATGCTGGATAACAGACATTGACCCCTAAGGCAACCCCTATGTAAACATATGCCCAACCCCTAGTCTTACCAGCTCATTCTACACACATATTGCTGTGCTGTCAAAGGTAGAACAGAGTTTAAAGCATGAAATAATACAACCAGTAATGCTTCCAAACTAGGCTCTGCTTTGGGGTGTGCCGGACAATTATATAATATTAAAAATATTTTACACTTTGGATTGAGGCCAACAAAATTATGCCACATCCACACAGTTGGGCAGTTCCCGGAGGGCTGTGCCCTCACTGGGCAAAGTCTGTCGGGCATGCCTGTGTTGTCCACACTCTTGAGGTGGTTGGGCAGTCAGGTCATAAAGAAGCCAGTAGGTGGTTGGCAAGCCACAAGTGCGGTATCACCACACAGCAAAGTTGATAGGAAAAAAAAGAGTGCTGTGTAGCATACTGACTGCTGTGTGTGTAAAAAAGAAAAAAAGAACAGGGCAGAAAGCTATATGATGTAATGAGTGGTAACTTTTTGTGGCTGTCAGCACAGTTGTTCCAGACCTGGTGTCAAACCACAATGCAATCTGATTTTGCTTAACTATGGGCAAGGGCAAACTGCTGATTTGCCTGTCAAAGTTGCCACAAAGTGTCTGATGATGGACTTAACATTCGTGACCGCCAGGCACTGCCCGATGGTGTGGATGCTCCTTTACAGTGTGCTCTAGGCTTCATGCATGAAGTAATTTTCAAACCATTCAAGAAAAAGTTTAGTTTTCATCCACCCCTTTTTAGTACCAAGGTAGATAAAAGGAAGAATTTTCATTCTTTTAAAGGCCTTCACATGAACATTCTTACCAATTACCATCAACTTGGTTTCATGTGTTCCTGTAGCTTTGCTGCAGCCAAGAATTATTACCCTATCTTTGGAATCCTTACCCCCCCAGATGGAGACTCCTCAGTTCTTGGGCAAGGGATTTCTGTGGCATATGATGCCAATACAGGGCAGATTAGTCAGCATTACACAATTATTCTGAGGCTAAGTTTTCCGCTGCTACTAAATGTGCAAATTCATCCACAAACTTTGTTACAGCTAAGCATCTCCCCAGAAATTCTTACACCTTCATTACGTCAAAGCTTAAAACACTTTATAATTGCATGGTATAATCTTGTACTCCTGACACCTTTCAAAGTCTTCCGAACTTTCAAACTTTTCTGGCTTTCATTTTCAGCCAAAAACTTAAAAATCTGCTCCTTTCGTTTCCTTAAGTCATACAGAGTTGACAATTCAATCTCACAGTGCTCACGCAAAGTCTTTATAGATGTCCCTTTATCTGATTTTCTCAATAACATCACCTTTTCAAGCACCGATAACGATTTATATTTACGTGTATTAGCACTATCACCATCTGCACCTCTTGGTCTCTTGGATGACATCCTGAAGGGCTAAAATACAGCTAAATATAAGAAATTAACAGGACTATTAATCTGCGCCTTAGCGCTAGTAACTTGCTAACAGCGCCACCCTAGTGGCAGCTCCAGAAAGTAATGGTGGCAGATTTAAAATGAGCCGGACCACATTGCACAGGATCAGCGAGGTGCAACCTACGTCACTTTCAAAATTCTGATATTTGCGCCATAACTAGAATTGTATCCTGCAACAGCTCTAAGTCTATTGGTACACTGTTTATTTAGTTTTTGCACACCAGCTGCAGTACACAGGCCTGAGACACCAAAATATTCAAAGGAGAAATAGTCAATCAGTTTTCTAACAATTTTCAGTTTAGATGAACTGCTCCTACTGTTACCAGTTCGTCTACTGAAGACCTTGGTTTTATCTGCATAAATGATAAAGCTAAGGCTTTCACATGCTATGTGTACGCAGTTAAGAACGGTTTGCATATCACAATATGTTTCGGTGGGGACAAGAATATCAACAGCATAACTAATAGAGCTACTTCTGGGACACTATGGAATCGATTTTAGTAATGCACTGATTAGCACACTGAACAAGGTGGGGCTAAGTACGCAACCTTGAGGAGCGCCAGGTAGCAAGTCTTTAACTTCAATTTTATAGACTCCAAACAACGCAACAGACTTCCTATTAGAGGGACAGCCGAGTATCCACTGCAGGAGCTGGCCACCTATATCCATTTTTGCTAACTCATACAAGATAACTTGCTTATTAGCAACATCAGATGCAGCTTTTAGGGGAAAAAAAATTGTTGTACTAATGCCTTCTGTCCCTATAAACTATTAAGAAAGTGGCGATACAGTTGTGTACACTTTTACCATGTGTGAAACCATTAATATTAGGCAACATATGTTCTTCGATTCTGTGTAGTAGCCTGTTGAGCACCATCCTCTCAAAAAGGTTTGCATAAGCAACTCATTAGGAACATGGGACAAAATTCATTAGGTCGATTATGTTTAGGTATTGGTACAATTAAGTTGTTTGTCCATGAGGAGGGTAAACGTCCCATGACATAACTCATGTCATACAACTTTAATAATGGGTTACCAGGTACACGTCTTAGAAGTCTAATAATGTCATGAGTGATACCATCCTCCCCAAGGGCAATGACAGTACCCCTGGTAAGGGCTGCATCTAGTTAAAATTCTGTAAATGGCACATCTCATTCATCGTGTTGCTTAACCTGGGTAAGATCTCTTTCTTTGGATTAGTTGTACAAAACATCCCTAGTTTAGGTGGTAGTATGTTATAGCTTGAAGTATGATCCCATTTTGTGATTAGTTCGTTAGCCTTTTGCAGCGGGATGGGAGGCGATACTTTTTTCTTTCCAATGATTCCGTTAATATTCCAGATTTGGTTTAGAGAAGTGTGTAGATTTAGTTCACTAGCAAAATGTTCCCCCTAATTTTGTCTAAGTTCAGTCACATTCATTCCCTCACTGCTGAAAGAGATGTTTGAAATAGTTTTAGCATTTTGGATGTTCGAAGTTGTCTATATCCTTTACATATTTGCCTTACTATAAATATGAACTGTCAGTTAGGGGTCATTATAGTAATGATGTGGCCTATAGCGATGTGCTTTCTTTTAACTCTGAAATTAGCTCGCTTTGCCAAAAGATGTATATAAAAGTCTCAAGGTTAGCATTAAAAGATTTTACATTTGTGGGTTCATAATCTCTGCATCAGTCAGATATAATCTATGAACCTATTCTGATGTTTTTGTTTCGCTATCAATCATTATCTACTCAGTTTAACACCAAGTAAGTTGACATTAGCTGTTCGTATTGTAACCATTATTGGCGAGTGCAGACAAAATCATCAACGCTATAAGAACTCAGAGTTGTGCATGACAAGTTAAAGCCTACACAACTGTCAATGATTCCTTCATAGATGTGTGTTGGCTGATTCTTACTGATGATCTGAACATCATCATATGCAACTACGAAAGAGATTAGACTTCTGCCTTTAGTGTCAGAGAAAAGGTAACCCAAATTCTTGTGCCAAGAGCCAAGGACTCCAATTAGGACAACAGGTTCAGTATGTAGAAAGTTAAGTAAATCTTTGTGGTGGAGGAGGTTGGCAGGTGCATAGGCATTAAGTACACTGAGTGTAGAACTACCCGTAACGTGTACCTTAATAACGTGGTAATCGAATTAAGTCAGGCTTTTGGGAAGATGTTGGAGAGCTGAGGAAGTGACTGTTTTGCATACATAGACATGTGTTACCAGATCTAGGATTATAGCAATTATAATTGGGTAATTTACGTGGGGATTTGCCAGGCGTTAAACATTCTTGCTGACGTATGACATCAATGTTCTTGGTAACGACCTTGTGGTGGAAGTCATAATATCTTTTTATCATGGAAATGTTCCAAGTGAGTAATATGATGTCACTATACTGATGAGCAATGTTACTGTTAACCGTTTTCTTTAAAAGCTGCTTTGATTTCCTTATGATGTCAAGTCGTTTATGTATTTCTTTGTGCCAATTTAGCATAACATTTCTTATATTTCCAATAACGGCAGAAGGACTTAATAGGTCTCTAATTCCCTTGCCATTAAGGTGTCTGAGAGAGAGTTTCTTTTTTTTCAACTTCTTCATTCATCCCCTTATCATCACTACTGTGTGAAGCACCACAATTTAATGCATCTCCTGACGGTGATACATCATTGTTTATCTTTTCATTTTTTAAACGCATTACATGTTTTTGATGTTCAGTAACTCTGTCACTTGGCTCATGTAATTTCTCACAGAGTACAAACAATATATCTGAGCACATTAGCCTTCCATTCGTCACCATGTTCTGGTGTTCCTATCGTCTCTTGCTATACAGCAACCTTTTCACTTAGCGACTGTAATTTCTCACATAGCACATCGATAGATTCATGCATGCTTACCCTCTTTTCATCATGTACAGCTGTTCCTTTTACTTGTTGGTGTGCATCAACCTGATAATTATCACTTAGCATATGCATTTCCTCTCTAGTACTTCAATAGATTTGTGTTGAGCTTCGACAGCTTTAAATATTTTCTATTTTGTTTTTGTATTTCTTTCATATCTCTTTGAATTTCAATAATCACTTCATTGCTTTCCAGATCACTGTTGTCAATAATCTATTCAATAGGTATAACGTCAATAGGTACAACGAATGGTTCCTGTGTTTTCAGGAAGACTACCCTATTCCATGGCCTGCCAGTAGTTATCATATTTTGTGAGGGTTGAACTCAGAGAATTCGGCCAGCGTCGGACTTGGTGAAAGGACACATAGAGATGGGTGTTCGCTATGGTTGCCCATCAGGTCGCTGGAGGAGAGGTAGCTGCTTGATGCATTATTCTTCAATGGTCTCCCCATTCTAAAGTTTTTCCTTGCACGTTTGTATGGGATGTCTCGTGAACATATACCTCACCAGAAAGACATAGATCTGCAAACGTTCAGCACAAGATTACATCTCTAGGATCTGAAGCACCACCGTCTAGGAGGAAGATAGTTAACGGAAGGCATTACGGACAGTGAGTTTCCTTGGTGGGTGATCACTGCCAATCCAGTCTGCTGTGACTGTTGCTTTACCTCTGATTCGTTCGACATTTATAATGTTTTCATTCTCAAGAAGGATTGCGGGGTCTCGGCAGTTAAGTCCCAGGACGCTGATGGCAGTCTTGTTAGGGTGTGCATGGTTGTTTGAAAGTATTTGCATGTATAAGCCTTCAGTAACACTGTTGATTAATTCTTCAACTAATCGTTGATCATTCTTCATGGTGACATGGCTCTGGGCGGGGTCTGTGAAGAGAAATTAGGCTTGTGGATATCTGGTCTCTGCGCCTATGTCTGGTGGGATGTTCAGTTTCACTTTTTTGTGTTGATCTTGTGACCCTGATAGCGAGGAAAGCTCATCATACATAATAAGGGTTGCAAGTGCAACTGTGTGGCGGTTGCCCAAGTCACTACCTATGTTCTCTTGTTTCTTCAGGGCAGATATCTCTGTTGTGTTCACTCAATGCTCTATGTGGTGCAGGAGGATAGCTTCCTCGTCAGCGGGCATCGTGGTTGGTTAAATGGGGAACTATGGAGTACCTCCTTCACCAACATGTGAGGGGCAGGAGGAGTGTGTTTTCTTGACCTTCTCGTAATGGCAAATCAATTGGACAGCTATTAATAATGACCTTTGTCTTCATCGCGTCCTCAAGTAAGTAGAGTTTAACAAGCCCTTCCTCGAGTGAGTGTTTTACCTGGGTGGCCACTGATATCATATGTGGGTCCTCCGTGACTGCAGTAATTGTCTCCCCCCAGTAAACTTAGGTCGAAGTTCGATGTTCTTGTAACGTTCTGAAGAGAGGTCGAGGGGGTCCCCAGCCTATGCTATCAAGGCCCTAAAGGGTTACCAGTAAAAATACTGCTAACCGTAAGCTACACGGCCTGCACCTTCTTCTTCATCTTCTGCAACTTCCACCTGGCAGTAGACTCTGCTATTTCGTCAGCATAACTATCCCCCTTTGAAGGAGACCCGGGTTTGTAATTATGGCAGCAGGCAACCCGCACCACGCTATTTTTCTTTTTTTTTTTGAGGGGGGGGGGAGAGGGCTGCATGCCATATCAACTTACTGACATATCTTTCTTTAAATACCCAGATCTATTTTTCTTAAGGCTCCTGTAAGGAAAAAAGAAAAGACAAGGGGAAGTATTTACGAATTTTGGAGGAAGTGAAAAACCTGTCTTCTGAAATGTGCCAGGTCATAGTTACTGGGAAAGATATAAGCTTCGAGGTGCAGGGGAGAAACAGTTATGAAAATGGCAACACCCAACATACTGTAGAACAGTGCAGCTTCCAAAACGGGCAAGTATGATCACAAGCAAATTACAGGAAACTCAAAAAAACGACACAGTGTTATAATGCAAGCTGATGCCTAGGAAGCATTATAATCCAGGAAGGAAAGAGAACGCTCTGTTATACATCCCCAGGTCAGGGGGGGAGGGGCTGCTGGCGCTGCAGCCAACTTAGTAAACCACTGGAAATGTTCAAGATGGCAATGGAGAAAGACAATGTGTCAAGGGAGTAGAAAAGGGCACGCGTCATAACCATCTACAGGAAAGGAAATGGGAAACAAGTGACAAATTAAAGGCCAGACCCTTTGATGAGTTTGGTCTGTAAGGAACTGGAAAAGATAATTAGAAAGCATATGGCTGACTTCCTGCAAAGGAGATATTCCTTAAGACACAAATGAACCCCCTTAGATTCCAAGGAGTGTGTGAGCTCTATTCTAGACAAAAGAAAAGGCTGTGTGGATTGTTTGCATCTCCAGTGCCAAACAGCATTTGACACTATACTACATGGCAGGATAAGAACCTGAATCACCAGGCAGGAATGAGGAGACTCCCTCTGTGGACAGAAGGTTATCTTAGTAGAAGTGAGCAAAGGACGCATGTCAAGGGAGCGTTCTTAAATGGATGGAGGTCACCGCTGGAATGTATTATGTACTCTTCTGGAGTGACTTGTGAGAAGGTATGGACTCAAATCTGAATACGTTTGCAGAATACAGATGTCAAGAGAGAGGAGAAAATCAAGAAGAATTGCATCAACTTCAAAGGAGACCTAGACAGACTTCAAAGTGGTCTGATATATGGTTGTTGCAATTCAATCCAAGTAAAAGTAAAGTAAAACGGATGGGACAGTAAAAGAGGGGCTCACTGTGAATATCATCTTGGAAGAAATCAGCTGCATCAATATGTGTGTGTGTGTGTGTGTGTGTGTGTGTGTGTGTGTGTGTGTGTGTGTGTGTGTGTGTGTGTGTCTTGGAACTTGACAGTCCCCAACCTGACACCAGTCCCACATTAGCTGAATAGCAAAGGAGACAAGATGTTTGCTAGCATATTTTAACAGCTTTCAATTAAAGTATATGGATAATGAAATAATCAGCATGCTGTTCACATCATACATAAGGCCCAACACCTGAAAATACACCCTACGAAGCACTAAGAGCTAAAGGGAGAGGTCCTGAGGAGGGCAACAAAGATGGTATCAGAATTACGGAAGCTGAGTTCCTGGGAAGAAAAGCTACTCGCCTTACGTTTTCTAATCATGGAAGAGAGAAGACTGAAAGTTGATCTGATCAGCTTGATGCAGATAGAGAGTTCTTTGAGAGATGTAACATGAAGTTAAGCAAGAACCTACGAAAAAAAAAAATTACAAAGAAGTACTTAAATATATGAGTGGTGGATGACTGGGACAGACTGAATGAGAAAACAGTAAATGTGGACACTGCACAAGAATTTATAAAGCTGTATGACAAGAAATGGTTCATGAGATGGGGCCCCACGACCGTAGCCCGTGTATCTCCCTCGCCGTACAGTAATGATAGGTAATAACACGCACACGGCTCTGCGGTGTAGCGGTTGGCATTACTAACCGTAAGTTAGGGCGGGCCCGCCTGCGGTCGAACCAGCATGGGCTCACAGCCAATCCCAGCTGTTCAACTTCCCCTTCGAGGCTGTTCGATAATTGGGTACCTGGCTTAAGCTGGTGTGCGTGTGTGAACATAAATACATAGGAGAAAAAGACAAGATGATAAATACGAGGTTAAGAGACGGGGCAACACGAGCGTACGACTCTTCCTGTTACACACAAAAGCAATCACACATCTTGATTTTTTTCTTTATTTAAAAATCCTAAAACGTAGCTTGTTACGGTTACCTACGAAAAAAGTAAAATCAAGAATTACAGTCCACAAAAAGTATAAGAGTATTTACAAATTACATACAAATATACAGGTACACGTCATATATGCAGGGCAGATATACACATGAACAAACAACAGTGTTGGCTCACTAATTTTACGAACACAACATTTTGCAGTTTTCATATGCTTATGGTATGGCATTCTGGACTGCGTCCAGTGACAGAGATGAGTGAGGCGCGCAGGGTGGTATAAGAGCCGGAAGCGTGAAATTACTTACCTTGTAGAGTGAGGAAGCTGGCGGTAGAACTGGTGTTACTGACAGCAGGACTAGCGCGCCCACCTGGGTATAGCCTTCGCTAGGTATAACCACCTATGGCGTCTTTCTCCTGCTGAATAGCATCATGCAATCTATACCAACGGTAAAGCTTTGTGGAACAATAACGGACGAGAATAATGTGTCACGAATGAGCAAAACGCCCTTAGGTCTGCAAACTCCAGCGTGTCTGGCGTATCGCGACGATATTGTGACCGGTCTATCGGAGGGAGGAGCGTCGACGGGTTTGATAAGGAAGAGACCCCTTTACCGCCCCTCGCGTGAGTCAGTCCATGGCCAGGCAGCCGTCTCGATTACACTAGCACCAGGTATCCACCACCTCTTGTTATCCGGACGCTAAGTTAGAACTGCTTTTTACGACTGCAGAGGGAATATCTGTAGCTGCACATCACCTACCTTACATGCTCCCCCAACAAACACACACTATTTTCTTGTCCAACTGGTTCAGTAAAACGTAAGCAGAGGCCGCTTCCTCGTCCAAGATAGTTCGCGCTACAACTTACGATACACGCACTTTCCGTACGTGGAATGTCACAACAAATTAAAATCAACAGTGGAGAAGTTCCGTGTAGGAGGAGGGAGGTGAAGCCCGACTAACCGTTTCACAGTCCACTCCAGCCGGCCAGCTCTGCCCCGTGCTAGTGTACGGATACAGGTATTTATGTAGGAACTTCCAGCGGCACATGGACAGGAAGAGCCAGACACGTCTGCTGGAAACCACAAGCACTATGTGCCGGGCCCTTCCCGCACTGTGAAACACAACACCAAAAATTATGATGATAATGATAATCATTATTATTGTCATTATTATTATTATTATTATTATTATTATTATTATTATTATCATCAGTATTACGGTTATCATTATCATTATCATTATTATTATTGTGACACATTACATTCATTATATTCTTAATTATTCATGAGTAACAAAGGACTAAAGTCCTCGCCATGAAGCAGACAGCGTGTGAGGGGGAGGCAGACCCACACACCGGCCGGGTTCCACCCTAGGCTGATAACACTGTGTTTGGCGGCAAAGTCGATAACATTGTGTTCAAACTAATGTACTCACAACAACAATACGATCGCCTACTAGGTTAGCCTCGCGTCAGAGCCCTCGACCCTTAAATGATCCTGAGAGATTAGATCAAGGGTCAAGCCTATATAATCAAAGGTTGCACCATCGAGGTTAAACCGGAGAGGGCGGTCAGCCCAGCTGGTGTCAAAACAATCCACTTCTTCCTGTCTCCACACAGATATTGCCAGGCTGCACCAACTGGCGAGCGCTTGATAGGTATCTCTTACTGTGCTTCAAACCCTGCTGGTGGACGGTGGTGGAGGGTGGAGACTGTAGCGAGACCGGCCCATCACCAGGTGGGGCGTCTCCCCTTCCCACCACTCCATCCCAGAACTGTTGATAACGAAGCCAAAAATACCAAGTGGGGAGGAAGGCTGAACTTTGCCACTTAAAGCAGACCAAGAAGACGGGCTATGGTGGCAGGGGGAGCCCTGCATCGCCCGACGCGACGCGGAGGCCGCCCAGGATGGCAGAGTAAGGGAAGGAGCTATACGTTATACGTAAGCAGTGGAACAATATAACGTAAGTAGTACTGGATACAATCTCGTGGGTAAACGTTTTACCTCGAAAGTGGCGAAGCGCCTTTTCTCCAAGAGATTTATAAACATATGGAATGATTTACCAATAAAACTGCCTGAAAGTTGTGCTATGGATATGTTAAAGAATGGCTCGGTAAACATTTCGCCTCAGGAACACGACAGATATTATTTGCGATTCCTCAGCTACATGAAAAGTTTGAATTCTTTCACTTGACACATCTGTCTGTCTGTCTTCCCATTCTCAACACTTTTATCTCCGAGTTTCCGACATCTACAATCACAAGTAGCTTCGAAAGGCCCCAGTCTTCTGCTGCTGCATGAATTCCTCTATATATAGGAAGTATATACTATACCTTTAACGTAAGGGGAGGAACTATGTAACATAGATAAGGGGAGGATTTATCAGTCTGTAAAATTGCCAAAGCGCTAGAACTTAATAGTCATTCTGCGCTTTTTAGCATGAAAAAGATATCAAAAACTTGAACTATTTACATATAGCCATACACTTTAGTTCCCTTGCAAACATATCTAAAAACTTCAAACAATTTACATAAAATTATAAATTCTTACTTCTTTAATAAATCCATCAGCATATTTATACAAACAAAAACAACTCCTCTAAAATTTCTCGAACATTTTCATAATCCCTTCCATTATCATAATATTATTCATAAATGACTCTTGAGACATAACTCTGGCATTCTGCTAGTACTTAAGAATTACCATAGTACAAGTCCCTCGGTAATACTGCAGCTGCAGGTAGCACACACTGAAGACGATCTCCTTTTCATTACGAGACTGTGGCTCAATATCGTGTGACCTACCAATTCTCAGTTGACAAAGAACCGTTTCAAAATGTACGATTCCATTAGAGAGAGGAACTTTATACTTCAATACCTTTCTTTACCCTCAGAAGTATGTTATTCTTTTGGGATTCTAAGTTCCATCTGGCTTGCAATTTACATCTTAACATTAGCATTCAATCTGCTCGTAAAATCACCGAGTGGGATATCTCTCGTACTTGTATATACAAAGCTTGCTAGATACACCAGCTGCTTCAGCCTCCTCATCACCTGTCTTATTACCGTTGATAGCATGTCCACAACACCAGAAGAATTCTTCACTCTTAAGCTTTAAATGGGTTCTCACAGTCCAATCCCGGACTCTTTTGAACTATTGGATGTACTGGAGCGCAGTGCACTACGGCTAGGACTGAACATTGGGAATCGGAGTGGATTGTATTTTCATTTTCTTTTCCTGAGACTGCTCAACTAATCTTTAGTTTAGCCTAAACACCATAAAGCTCTGTAGTAAGTATGGAAGATTCTCCTGGTAACTTTGCTATGTTAGATTCTTCTTTAATAGCTACAACAAAACCTACCTCACATTCTAAGCCATTATTAAATATCTTTATTCTGTCAGCATGAAAAGTGTCACGCTTATGGAATTCACTCTTTGCTGTTACAGAAAATGTGTTTTACTCTGAATTTTTGTCCGGTTCCTGTAAGGTTTGATCTCAGGAACCTTCCACGGAGGAATCAACCAAAACCACATTCCTCAATTAAGATCACGTCTAAACCCCTCTCATAAATGGCATTTTGTAATTGTTATATTAACAAGTTTAGAGAACTTTCGACGTTAATTAAATACCACAGTCCTCTTAGCAGCAAATCCTACTTCTGTATGTTGGGGTCGATGATGTGCGTTTAAGCCCAAAGAGATCCTTTTAGGCCAAGTTTATCTTCGTTTAAATTCACACAGAGCTCACCAGAATCTACAAACACCCTCTAAAGGATCCGAGTGTTCCTGTGCACAATGCTAATACCAAGATTATGGAAAACGTCAACAATTTTTAGGACGTCAAAAGAGGTCGACGAATATATCTGACAACCACAGTCCAGTTTCGATCCACTGTACCTTACGAATCATATCACCTCATTAGTTTTCCTATCTGCTCCCCAGATGTAGTGGCACACTAACCTTCAAAACGTTTAGTTACTCTGTCACTTGTAAGGTTGTATGCAACGTTATGGGAGGAAGTATGTAACGTATGGTAATGCCCTGATCGAATTAGAGAAACCTACTCGCGACGAGAATATATTAGATCTAGCTCTAAATACAAATGAGGATCACAATAATCATGCTGAGGGTGGAGGAAAGTCTGGTACAAGTGATCACCGACAAATTACTTGAGGTCGCTTTCCACACTGCAGGCAGTGTGACAGTCGCGAAAAAATTCCCGATTTTAAACGTGCAGATTTTAATGATGATCGCATTGCTCTTGACAGGCAAACCTGGGATGATATGGTCAATGAAAATGACGAACGTAACTTGGAAAAGCTTCAGAAAAACCTTCAAAGCAACAGAGAGAACATACGTGCCAATCCGTAGAAGACCGTGTATTTCTAAAACGAAACTAAGGTGGTGCAATGGAGAAATAAAGAAATGCATGTTGTCTAAGAAGGTAGTTCATAAAAAAAACTCAGAGAATACTGTTTACAATATGATAGAGTACGTTATGTAAATATGCATAGAGAAAGTGTGTTATATGATAAAGAAAACGTCAATATGAAGCGTATGCTGCTGAAAATAGCAAAGGAAACCCTAAGGAGCTTTACATTTATGTTAGAAGCAAGAGAGTCATTACTCAGTCAATAGGTTCATTAATTACGGAAAAGTGTGACTTTGTTCAAGACAACGAAGCCATGGCAAAAATATTAAATGACTTTTTTGCATCTGCATTTACGACTGAAGGCACAACCCAAGTCTCCAATCCAGTTTCAGTGATAAGAGAGGCGAGAATTCTTCAACAAAATGACATAAAAGCCGAGGATATACCTTCAGCAATAAATGGGATGAAAATACATAAAATGGCAGGACATGATAAGTATTAATGTCATTTGCTGTGGAAAAAGTTCCAGATGAATGGAAGTTTGCTAATGTAATGCGGATATTCATAAAAGGTAATAAGTCACAGCCCAAAAATTATCGTCATATTAGCTTAACGTCTGTAGTTGGAAAACTTATGGAAACCATCATTCGAGATACAATTGTAAACCATTTAGAGGGCCACCTCTAAATAAACGATTCTCAGCATGGCTTTGCACGAAATGGCTTGTGTTTAACATATCTGCTTGCTTTCTTTTGTGATATAATCAACATGTATGGTGAAAGTACAGCAGCTGATGTTATCCATCAAGATTTTCAAAAACCTTTCTATGAAGTTCCGCATCAAAGGATATTTGCAAAATTCATGTCACACGGAACTGTTGGGGTTGTACTTTAGTGGATAGGAAACAGGTTAGCGTTCCTGACCGTGACGCATTCACGGGCCGCCCAGGGTCGAGCGCATAGGTTCGAATCCTGGTTGCGGCAG
>JAYMFT010025433.1:0-16241 GCA_038088735.1 Panulirus argus
GTGAAAACAGGAGGGGAGGATTTCCAGCCCCCCCGCTCCCTTCCCTTTTAGTCGCCTTTTACGACACGCAGGGAATATGCGGGAAGTACAGTAAGATGGCTTTATGATGCATCACTTAATACTACTACAAGAAAAGCCTATGGTATTGCTCTCTTGCCCTATAATACTTGGCATTTTCTTTGTACAAGACCAGGTGGAATATCAAATATCTTTAACAAATATTTACATTTGGAACATCTGGCAAAGAAAGTTTTATGATGATTTATCACACAGTGAAGCAGCTGCCTTCTGCTCTATTCCAGGTAGGAACACTTTCTCAAAACAATGAGGAAGTCTTCAGTACATGAGTAATTGAGGGTACTTAAGAAAAAAGAAAGCAGAAGGCACTGGGTAAGAAAAATGAAATGTGAATGAGTAATGTCTGCAGAATGGTGGGATATTTGAAAATCTGTTGCACACCACCATATAGTGTTGCTGTAACTGTAATAAAAAAAGAATTATTTTAAAACTGGATAGCTCATTGCAGTTTATCTGAATTGAATTATACAATAAAAATGCTTTCTCTGGATTGGGTTATAAAATATTGGAACCTGAGGAATGGAGATTGAGGTTAGTAAGGCTAAGTACTGAAGAATGCTGGAAGGAAGATCTGTAACTGATTCACTATGTTATGCTCTTAATTTTCTTAAAAAATTATTCACACTGATAAATTCACTAACCATTCTTTACATTAAAGAATTCCTGAACACATGTATGATATCAAGATATTCAAAGCCCACAGGAAATACATGCTTATAATGGTTTTTAGAGTGACTCTCAAAGTATCAGAGCAGCTTGGAGCACTCGAAACCAGTAGAATGAAGCTATACACTCCAACCCCTTCAGTTATGCATTACAAGACTGCTTGGCAACTCTCCAGCACAACACTTAAACACTGAAAGACATAGATTTCATCTGACATGCCTACACCTATGGACATACTCTACATTGATGATAATGATGATGATAATGGAATGTTAGATATCTGTCAAGTGATAAGTGATCAACAGTACATTGTAAAATTTGTAATACCCGTGTAATTTTACACTTGGATTTCATTTAATGAACATACAGCATTGTAAAGAAACTGCCAGCACCAAATAATAAAACTTAGATACTTGTAATATGAAAATGTATCAAGTAATTTGATAATTTTTGATAATTTGAATAGAAATCTTAGTAACAGTTATCATTCTCTACTCCTGAACCTAGCCATATTTCAGTTTTGAAAACTGCTACATTTTCAGCTTAAAAGAGAACCTTATTTACAGAAATTTATTAGAAATCTTGTTCATTATGCAGTTCAAGTTCCTTATAAAATTCTATTGAATCCACAGACTTGTCATAGAACTGTCAATGCCTGATCACCTGACTTATTTGATAAATGTAGATAACAAATTATTATAGCAGTTACAGATGAACTACCAGTCAAACTATACCAATATATGATATCAAACTGATAGGTTCTGTATGTTTTGTTGTAAATTCTATTGATACATTATGTGCACTGACATCACGGAAAGTTATGACTTCACAAAGGAGACGAGTGTCACCCACTCACGTGACGTCACACCTCACCGTGCATCATGGTCATTATTGGGGTTTCTGGCGATGAGGAGTCTTCAGGTTCTGAAAATATTCAAAGTGATATATTAAATCAAGTATATCAGAGCATGCTGTACAATGAGTTTCTCTCATAGAGAACTAAATTATCTTTCTTTTAACTTCTAGTTTCAAAAATGGATGTGATTCCAATAACTAATTACCATTACATTAAATATCTACAGTACAAATGTAATTTTCAATTTAGTAATAAGTTCTATTGAACATATGCCATCTTTTACATATATAAGAAACATGATGTAGAATATTTTGTAAACATTTTGGTCAATGCAAATGTTTGCATACTTTTTACATTAATAACTTACACATGCAACATCATTCATCCTGATCTCAGATGTCCCTGTTGTTTCTCATACTTTTTCAAATCTCATTTTGCATTCATTCACTTTACATGCCTATTTACAACCTCAAAACTAAATGCATTCATTTCTGTCAACCACAAAGCTTGTAAAACCTCTTTCTCTCATACAAGACTTCCATTTATTCATGCAATCAAGTATTCTCAAATCAGAATTTATGCAATTTCCAGTGCTGGTACTCCATAGTCTGTTCTTAGACTTATGATTTAATGGTATTTTTTTCTCATAATTAATGGTAATACAGTACAGATTTAAGTATAACTTTAACAATATGATAATACGTATTTCTTTATACTAGTTTTGCCATTTCCCAAGTAGCGAAGTAGTTTCAGGAACACAGAACCGCCTCATTTGCTCACATTCACTCTTTATCTGTCATGAATAATGACCAAAACTGGATACCCCAATTTTGCAAACATCTTCACAAAGGTGCATGTGTCCTATGTTAAATACCACACCTCTCTCCAACACTTATCTTTTATTGGATCAACCTGCCTTGAGCCACACATTGTCCTCTGGCCCTTCATTTCAAACGTATCCATCTTCTTTTTCTTTTTACTCAAGACCCAAGACATGAATCCATACAACAGAAGGGACTGATATACCATCACACATACCTATCATTGTTCTTACAGACACTAACCTTTTCTTTCCTAAACTCAGGACCTTTACCTGTGTCCAGCCACTGATTTCCTTCTGCACCTAGGACTTCATCCACTGCTAAGTACCTAAATCATTCACTTTCCTTCAGGTCCTCCCCATATTAACTCATACCCAAACCATCCTGTTTCACTCTCCCACCTCATTACTTTACCCCTGTTCATACCGACTTTTAACCTTCTTTCACATACTGTCCCAAACTTTGTCACCAGCTCCAGTTTTTCTTTGGAATCGACACCAGAGCTGTGTATTAAATGAAAAAGCGACTGATTCACTTTTTATGTCCCTCTATCTCCAGGATATTGTGGACTCACTTCTTGCTCCAAGACCTTCAAATTTACCTTCTGCACCACTACGTTCATAAACAGATTCAACAGCCACAGCAACATCATATACACTTGACAAAGACCCTTCTTCAATGCGAACCACTTGCCTTCCTCTCTTAATCACACACACACACACACACACATACATATATATATATATATATATATATATATATATATATATATATATATAGAATGTTAATGTACTAGTACAGCAAAACAAAGATATCTATGAATGCATGTGTTATTTGGATGGTAAACAAGAGCATGACCAAAATTTCCCTGATAACAAGGAATATGATATGAAGCGTGCCTGATGTAAAGTCTCTGAGAGATTTAGGTGAATGGCTTGTATACCATTTGAGTTATATGCAAGTTAGCTTTTTATGTTTGATGGTCTAAGACCAGAAGAGTCCAAGTAAAAACAGGAATGATAAAAGGAGCTTAATAAAGAAAGTATCATAACGTAAAATGAAAAGTTGAGAGATAATGATAAAACAGTAAAAAGTAAGGTTGTATTATGGAGATATGTAAAGAATTTACAGACAGAAGCTACCATAAAATTGTGTGGCATTGTAAGAAAGAAAAGTGGAAAGAAAGGAGCAGCATTGGTGAAAAGATTTTAGTGGGTTGGTGCAGACGGAAAAAAGTGTGAATGGGAGAGCTGAGTCTTCTTGAAATTAATGATGTATGGAGAACAAAGATTGGAGAATATCAGTACCTATAATTCACGACAACAAAGAAGGACATCAGGAGAATATTTTTTTTTTTTTTACCAAACCATAAGAAATTAGAGAATATAGAAAAAGCTTTTCTTTACATCAAAGAACAAAATGCCAACATCTACTTGATGGAAGAGAGAGAGAGAGAGAAAGCCACAGGCATCAGAGTATAGATTTGTGTTTAAAATGGGAAAAACAGTAGATAACTCACCAACACTCTGTGGCCGGAAGGAGTACATGAAATGTAGGTCGATGGTCCTCGCCAAGGAGCCATTCATGTCTTGCAGCGCTCGGTCCAAACCTACCGATGAAGACCATGTGGTGAATTATGGTGTCAGTAGCACTGCCTACCTCATCTGACTGGTTATGCCTGACGTGGTGGTAGCTGGGGCATATGGTAACTGTGGCGGTGGTGGTGAATAGATGGGAGCACATGACAAAAGTGGCTTGTAGCTGAGGCATGCAATAAAGGTGATTGATACAAGTGATGTTAATGATGGAGGCAAACATTATGTTTAGTGGTGATATATGAGGCATCTGATTAGGATGGTTGAAATGTTTGGTACTGGTGGTTGGAGCATGTTTTGGTGGTAACAGAGACGTGTTAGTGGTCACTGGCAAATGGTAAGTGGTAGCCGTAAGGTGTTGGTGGTGACTGGAACATATAGTGCTGGTACCAGCTGATGCATCTGGTAGTTATGGTGATAGTATGGTTGGCGCATTTGCTACCTCTCTTAAGCGGTATTGATAGATGTATTGGGTGTACATGGTGGTGTTTTTTTCAGGGTGAGTGGGTATGCTACCGTTGTGGAAGGTCCATAGTGGAGTGGTGATGATCATGGTGGGAATATATAATGGTTAATACGGTGAAAATGAGGCATATGATAGTCGCTGGAGTGCAAGATGACGGATGAAGCGTGTAGTAGTGGGGGATGGGATTTTGGCGGTCATGTTTTTAAGTGTGCTTGGTTGTGGTGTAGTTAGTGACCGGTTGCAGTTGCTACTGGCGGTGGTGGGAGAAAAAGGTGGTGTGTAACGACAGTGTTGGTGGTGATGTCTGGGCTAAGTGCTGTTTGTGGTGGTGATGCTTGGGTAAGTGATGGTGTAGATGTTTGAGGAGGTGCTGGTGTTGGAAGTGACACCCCGGGCAAGGGGCTGTTGCTGACGATGTCTGAGATAAGTGTTGGTGAAGGTCTGAGGTTAACAATGGAGAAGTTTTGAGCGAGTGTTGGTGTTGGTGATGCCTGTGGTATAGTATGGAGACAGTGGTGGGTGATGCTAGAGGCAGCTTCACGCATCTTGTGGTGGTGGTTCTTAAGGATGTGTGGTAGTGTAGGTCAACTGTTACTACCGAGTGTAATGATTGTCTTGTGGTTAGGCTGTGTTATGGTAGTTCTGGTGGTGGTGGTTAGCGGCGCCTATAATAATAATAATAATAATAATAATAATAATAATAATTAGTAATAATTACTGGACATTTCAAATAAAATATAGAAAAGAAATGGAAACGTATAAATAGTACAATGGCCTGACATTTGAGTGAGTGGTCTCGGAAGGACCTTTATATTCCTGTATTTAAAATACCTTGATCGACTTCCTGGAAGTATTCAAGATAATTCACAGCTTCTGTATAGGCTCTGGACGGGATATGCATTACTATCACACTCTTACAATCGCCAATTTTTCCAATACCTGCTAACAACAGGGAGATAAATGCAATCCAGTTAGTAAAGTTTCCTTTACGTTTTTACCCTTGATGCAAAGATACGAATGTACTGAAAAATGGTGGATGTAGATAAATAACATGACATATACTGGCGCATTTCAGGTGGGTACCAGTATTGAGGAAGTGACGCTGACTGATTACACCGTAATGCTAAATAATGAGTAGCACTCTAGTGGCAATAGTGGCAGAATGTTACCATTGCTCATAGTGAGATTTCAGATCGAATTATCGATCTTGTCTCTTTTGAGGTACTTGGGTAGAATGTTCCTGTTCAGCTGGATATCTGGTATGTGGTGGATCTTTCTGACTCAACAGGTTTTCACGTTTGGCGTTCTCTGATTAGCGGTCGTGGTGTGGGGAGGGGTGGTGGTGGTGGTATTTGTGGTATGTATCTATACTGTATGAGTGGTATTGTCATGGTGTCTGGGTGGTATCTGTGGTGTGTATGACTGCGACAATGTGTGGTAGTATGGGGTGTTATCTACGGTATCTGAATGAAAATCATAGTATAATCACCTATTTGTCGATACCTAACTGTACATTAAAATCACGGGGGCCGTCTCTCTAACTTTCTCTATCATGAAGCTTTTCAAGTCTTTAAATACTCTGGAGTATTGTCGTAATATAAAAGATTACAGAGGAATTCATATAATAAGAGACCACTGGATTCTTAGGAAACTGTTTTGTTTTGTGGCAGGGAAGAGATCATATATTCACAGACCAGTGTGGTAAGAGTCGAAAGGCATTATGATTCGAAAATGCAAACCGTTCATGCAACTAAGGAGGGGAAAATCTTGTCAGTCGAGATCTTTAAGTATATATCTACTTTACTCTTAATCGTACCTACAGTAATGCTTTCAATTCATTCCATATGTCAAACAGTCTTGTTGAGGGAAAAAGTACTTATCCTCTCTCGATGTAAAATGTTGGCCTGTTGATAATAACTACGAGTGAAATCAGACGAATGCTTAAGCCTTAAGTAGCTCGTTAGATCGGAAATATCGGAGCCTTTGATAATATTGGATGCCTGTTTTAGATCACCTATTAACCTTTTCATTTCCAAGCTAAATACGTTTGAGTAGTTTTAGTCGGATCTTGGGGGTTCGACGCTGTATTTTCTCCATCCTAGATTCAATATACGTGAAACAAATATTTCTCAAATTTTAGCATCAGAAAATTTTACCGTTTTATGTACGTATGTTAGGAAAACAGCTTCGTTAAACCTTACCAGTTATCTTGCCGACAGCGGAAGTTATCTTACCGACAATGGTAACGGGTAGACCCCTGCCAACAATAGCGTACAAGATCCCCTTTACATTTCGCAGGAGTTCGAACACATATTTTGTTAAAAAAAAATCTAAAATGAAAAGAGACAGAAGACAAAAGAAACCTCTTAGTCACTGACAAATGGGCCTTGGGGGCCGGAGGTTTGGGGATTACAGTTCAGGGTGGTGCTTGTCACAGGTGATAACGATCTTATCCTTAATTACGGATGATTAGCTCAGCCGCTGACAGGGAGGGCAAACAGCACTAACGAGGGAGGGAATAGGACGGACGCCGCCCACCAACCCACCCACCCACCCACCACCACCACAGCCGGACATCCTTGCTGTACTTTGTCTTTAGTAAATCGCTGTTGTCCGTTACTTTACTCTTTTCAAGTGAAATGTATTTCATTTAAGACCACGGAAAGGAAACCCACCCGAAGGTAGCACATCAAAGGCTGAAAGGAAAGGAATGACCGAAGGCTGGATCATACGGCCTATTGTTGAGAATGATAAGCAAGACTACTTGAAGACGAGGAACGCATGGGGATGGAGGAATAATACTGCGCAAGATCGAGCGAGAAAAATCGTACACTCTTGTCTGACATAGTTCAAGGGATTTTTACGCCACACGTAGAAAACAAATAAAAACGACTGTGTTAAAAACTCGAACCTCATCATACTCTATATTCTAATTTTCATATCATCAATGTTGTATCTGTCATGATCATCAGTCACATAACGTCAGCAAAAAGGATTTTCTTTTTCTAGAATTTTCGAGCACCATTACCTGGCTTGTGGAGGATAACTTTTAAATTCTCATCCAAACTGGGCTGAAAATTTTTAATGTCAAAAATTTATTCGTATTCGATTTTCAATTCGTGAATGATTCTGACTTTCACTCTGGGTAATTGTGTGTTTCCCTCTGTCTACTTATACACAAGCCTTACGGTCCAGCAGGGAGGAAGGCAGTGACTGACTTGCCACTACTTCATCGTTCCTCTTTCTCTCTGTCTGTCTGTCTGTCTCTCTAACACTTATGACATCGAAGATTTCCACTTTTCCTGCCGTCGTCGATCGGAATGCAACTTGGCAAGCCCTTACCTTTCATCCGGCTGAGTCAAAAGACTACAAAATTTATCTAATTTCTATCTAGTTTTCAATCCTTTATTTTTTTTTTCTTTTTTACACTTGTTCGCCATTTCTAGCATCAGTAATGCACTGACATCAGAACCCGTCTATCCACACCCAAGCCTTTCATTACATTATATTTCAATTTTAAAAGAAAAACCTTTTTTGGCAAAAATAAAAATACCCTACAATTTTTGGTATTTTTCTTGTCAATAGATTTTCTTGAAAATCTCAATATAAGGACTATTTTTCATGCTCAGTACGAATCTAAGGTTGAAATGTTTTCAGGCCACTAAATCTTGTAATTAAGCATTTAAATGATTACATGATTAAATGACTTTTTGGTTATATGTTTCGTATTTACTGGGCATCTGTCGGTCATGGGAAGCATTAAAAGTTATTTTCCAAGGTAATTTCAAGTATAAGAGCCTTTCATTACATTTCAATTTCAAAACAATTTTTCGCAAAACCCTGCAATTTTTGGTATTTTTCTTTGGTTATACTTCCTTGAAAACTTCAGAGTAAGGATTATTTTTCATGCTCAGTATAAATCTGGGTATGAAATGTTGTTTGATGGCCATTAAATGTTGTAATTAAGCATTTAAATTATCACATTTGACTTTTTTTTAATATTCGTTTCATATTTACCGTTTATCTGTCGTTAAGGGGAGGCGTTAAAAGATATTTCCCACGATAATTTCAAGCATAGAAGTCTGTCAGTATGCTATATTTCAATTTTGAAACAAAAAGTATTTCGGGCCAAAAAATACCCTGATCTATTATTACCTGCAATTATTCGTATTTTTCTTAGGTTAATAGATTTTCTTGAAAACCTCCTTGTCAAGACTATTTTTCATGCTCATTACGAATCTGGGCTTGAAATATTGACTGGTAGTCACTAAATCCTGTAATTAAGCAATTAAATTATCTCATGTCTGAACCTTTTCTTATTTGTTTCGTATTTACTGGGTATCTGTCGGTCATGTGAAGCATTAAGAGTTATTTTCCATGATAATTTCAGGTATAGAAGTCTGTCGTATTGTCATACTTGGTAACAACTAGCATTTGGTGATCGTCAGAAGAACTTAACTACTGATCTTTGCCAAAAACCTTTTAATCTTTTTTCTCTCTCTTTCCTCGGCGAATGTGTTTAGTTGTGTCAATTCTGGGTGATGGAAGAGAGGGCAGGTCAGGTGTGCTCTAGGGCGAGGGAGGAGGAGGAAGAGTAGGGAGGGCGAAGACCTTTTCTACAGCGCTGCCCTCACATTTGCGCTGTTCCACACCAACAAGCTCTGCCTAATGTGACCCATACGACCGACGAACCTGCTCTTCACATGTGGAATTCGACCTTTACGATATACTCATGCATTGCACCTTCCTCTCCCGGTCTCCTTCATTATGGCGCGCAAATTGAGTCAGCAGACACGTGCCTTTCAATGGCGGGAAAATTGAGTCACGTGACCGTGTTGGGCCAATCACGCGCCATTCATCGGTAATTACGTCACCGTGACACGTGCTACGTCAAAAATGAAATGGAAAATATCTACGGGATTCCTGTCTACCCAGAGGCAGTCGTCTGCTCGGGGTCTGAGTTGCCAATAATTTAATATTCTATTTCCTGAAGAGAGGCGGCGGGTGGGTGGCTGTGGTTGGCTTAGACTGGTCAATATCATTACTTCACGAACGCATAAGATCTTTATAAAAAAGTGATAAGAAAATGTTATGAGCTGCGGTTCTGTTATAGCCACTTCCCGTCAAACGTCGGAATGCGCACAGCAACTAAAGTTTAAAGCAGGTAGGTCGCTTTGGGAGCTGGCGTGGAGGAGTGAAGTTATTTATTGTGTGAATCTAGCTGCCCAACGAGTTCTGGGAGAGCGTGGAGAGTGGCGGATAAGACTGAGGCATGTATGTGTGTGTTTGGGAAATTTTAGCCGCCATTTCTCGTTGTCTTGATGTTTCTGAACTACAGCCGTACGACCTTTCCCTCATATCCCCCCCCTGATCACGACGGTACGACCCATGAGCACGACGTGTGCGACCCTTGAAAATGACGGTACGACCCTTGAGTACGACGGTACGACCCTTGAGCACGACGTACCACAAGTACCGGATGACTCGAGCTTTGTATTGATGGAAGGATCTCATGGCTAGCGAGGGGGTCCTGATATTGTGGGGGCAGGGGGTCCTGCATATCCAGTGGCGGGGTCCTGGTGAAGGCCAGGGGTCCTGCGTGTCCAGTGGTAGGTCCTGGGGTACGCCAGGGGTCCTTCACGTTCAGTGGCGAGGTCCTAGTGGGTCTCACGACATCATCATCCTTCGAGGGCAACCATAACAGCTTTGGGTTTACTTCATCGAGGTAATTTCTCTCATTAGAACAAGGTAATTAAGACCATGACTGTAACAGTAATCATCATCATGTCATATTACAGTCATCGTGTCAACTGTCTGTCTGTTTAGACAGTCAGGGTGTTAACACCTGCTGCGCCAACTCGTCCAGTCACCAGGCACGGTGTACGGAGACTGTTGGCCATCACACCTGGCTTGCCTCTTACTGGCCATACACCTGGCCTGCCTCCTGCTGGCCATTATACATCTGGCCTCTCTTCCACCTCCACACGAAGCTACGTATAGTCCTGGAAGCTGTCCTTCTCTTCCTTACATCCTCATCTGTTCCCCTTTTGTCTTTTTTATTATTTTTTGCTGTCTCGTGACTCCACCCTTCTCCTCCTTCGTCTTGTGCCTGACTTGGGCGACCGTCAGGTCGACCGCGGCGCGACCCCTAACAAAAACGACGTGGTTCACCACCTCCTCAAACGCTGACAACGTGTGGGACGACAGATCAGATCTTCCACTTCATCCCAAAGCGAGGACTCCCGGGCACCATCATCAGCTCGAGGTACAGTGATTTCCAGCTCTTCCAAGTTAGTTGTTTCCTCTTCGGCATTAAAGCCACTGGAAGTGATTATCTAAAATCATTTTCTCTCTCTCTCTCTCGGTGTTAAGCTACTGTACTATCCCTACTACTCCAACATGTGAACAAGTACTGGCAAGGTCCAGTGTGTGTGAGAGAGAGAGAGAGAGAGAGAGAGAGAGAGAGAGAGGAGGGGGGTAGAGAGCTACAAAGTGAGTGAGGGAGTGTAGCGTACCTTGCTGTTGCTTCTTGGACGACATGTGCTTCTTCTGGCGCGCCCGAGAGTTCTGGAACCAGACTTGCGTCACCCTCTTGCTCAGGCCGGTCAGCTGGGCGATGCGCTCCAGGTCCTGACTGTCGGGGTTAGAATCTATCTGGAAATTCGCCTGGAGGACCTGCAGCTGTTCGTCCGTGAAAGTCGTCCGTACTCGCTTGCTCTTCCGTTGGCTCCCCTCTCCGTCCGTGTTCTCTGGAACAAGAACCCACCTCGCTAAACATTTACCAAAGCAAGGGACCAATGCCTCTACTACACCTAGCTCTCCGTCGTTTTAAAACATGTACATTCAACACAAACGTTTCTTCTGATGATACGTTTTTTTTTTTGTTTTTGACATGAAACAACTGCACTAACTTCTTTCTCTGAGGAACAGGTCAGTGCTGTGTGGAAGGGGGAGGATACATTTTGGCCATCTTAGAATACCGTCAAATAGGAATTAGTGTTCAAAACCCGCGTCGGTGACAGGCATCTTACATGCTCGGCAAGATGCTCACTGGAGGAGAGGATTACGTTTGCCCACCGTGAGCTATATATATCCCGCTATATGTAAGTGGTGAAACCACTTATCATACAATTCGAGCGAGCGATAAACGAGATATCTCAAAAAAGTTTATCGAAGGTGAAATCCTTTTGCAGGGTGGGGACGTGTCGTAAGGCCAACTACCTGCAAGGCTGTCGTCCGAACTTCCAGCGAGGCGGACGTGCAATACTTATCACTGGCGGTGGTCCGTGGAAGACCTCGGGTCCTGCATGCAGCAGCTCAGGCTCGAGCAGCTCCTCCCCTCCGTCGGTGGCGGGTCAGATGTCCTTGGCAAT
Organism: Panulirus argus; assembly: GCA_038088735.1. Taxonomy (NCBI): domain Eukaryota; kingdom Metazoa; phylum Arthropoda; class Malacostraca; order Decapoda; family Palinuridae; genus Panulirus; species Panulirus argus. Next base: position 11,856 of record JAYMFT010025433.1, read on the forward strand.
CTACCAGTTTGAAACTATTACAAAAAAATCCCCCCCCTAAAAAAAAAATCTATAATTTTCACGTAAATTGAAAATTATATGCTTTTCGAAAGTCGAACAAAAAATGATGAGACCTCTTGCTATCATAACCTCTTATCTCTAAACAATATCAAATGTGTTGGGTCGACAGTAGGCCAAAGGGGGTTAGCAACTCGAGTGGTTGGCCGAGAGTCTTGGGAGACTACAGGCAGCCTAGAGACGAGTCGTCACTACAGCACCACCGCCTCTCGGTTCCGGGTCACAGCTGCAACAAAAGAAGTGCGGTCGAGAAACACCAGGTTACGTATTGCTATAAAAGCCATGTAGTGGCTATAGGATTGGTTCGTGTACCCTGGCTGCTGAGCTCTCACGGACTTCGTTAGTAAAACCAGCGTCCAGAATATAAAGACCAACGCAGCTGAATCTGAATATTTAGGATACGCTGAGAGAATCAGCTACGTCTTCTGGTACCTTAACCTAAACACAGTGACAGAAAAAAACATATTTCTGACTTATTGTTGGTTTAAGATTCAGCAAGTGTGTGTGTGTGTGTGTGTGTCTGGCAAGGGCCACTGTCTTGTGATAATTCGCTTTCTACTCCTTCCACATGACTTTTACATCACCTTTAGGGAAAACAGAACAATTAATTCTCTTGCAGTCGTCCGTATACAAAAGAAAAGGTTTATCTATTTTGTTGACAGTGAGTTCAACACAATGAATTTCCCTACGTGCAAATTTTTCAGGCGTTTACATGCAGAATGTCCACCAAAAGGATGGGTCAGCCTCTCGTCTTCTTTTACCATGTAATGGAAGTACATGACACAGAGTGTTAGGCACGGCATAGCTTGGCTCCTTATATATATATATATATATATATATATATATATATATATATATATATATATAGATGGTCAGAAGTCTGGAGGCCATTTCTCTCTATGTGAGGAATGTGTATTATATTTGCATGCCACAACTGCAACGCTCATCAGGAGAGAGAGAAAAAAAAAAAGAGTTGGTAATTTATGCAATCAGATAACGCGTAAAAAAAGTAATCGATGTATTAGTGATTTCTGGTTTTTCTTCGGGTCAGAGAGTGGCTTACCATCGTCTCCTGTAGAAGGGAACAGCCCCATCTGCTTTCTGCTTCCCAATACTTCGTTTACAGGACTTTAAGATTCTTCTGTTTAAACATCTTCCTCACCTTACAATTCATCCTGTGGGATAAATGTTTTTTTACCTACGTATGACTAGCCACAAAGCCAACCCAGGTGCTGTACTATAGAGTTGCAGGTTAGTGCTGGCCCCCAAACACGGTGCCCCTCCTTGTGGGTGGCGTATTCCCTCTACAACTATGGCCAGCACGTCACACGCCAACTAAAGGATACGTACTGTACCTTGCCTCCGTCAGGGTTATGTGAAGTACACTCCACTCCCTTACAACAGACAACTTTTCATAACCGAGTGATAAATACTCCATTCAACTGCGAACAAGAACAACTAATCAATTCTTTGTACAACTGGAAGAGATGCTCAGAATATTTCCGCTATGTAAACATGTACCTAAGCGTCACAAGATATTGTCGACCCCTTATACAGTAGTTCAAACGATTAATGAAGTTACTATCGTTCAAGAGAGTCATTAATCACATGGTATACTGCTGGGCTGTTATAAAATATTTCTGTCGTTAATTACACTACATTCAGGTTATATACATGTTGTGACGTTACGCCACAAAGCCCCCTCAGCAACATCTATTTCCATTCTGATTTACAAGATCAGTCAACGTCCTCTGTGCTTGCTCGTGAGAATAACCTTTTGTTTGAGAGAGAATTTCCCCCCTTGCGTCCGAGCCAAAAATCTTGAGATTTCAGATACGGTAATTTGTGCTGCCGTTGTGAATGAAGTTTAAGGTCTGCAGTAATCTACTCGGTGCACAGGGCGCCACCTGTCTCTTCTCCTCCGCTTGTTACCCACTGGGGTAGCGAAGACTTCCTGGGGGAGGCGCCACGGGCGGCAGCGGCAGGCCCACGAAGACGGTGAAGAAAGCCAGGGGCAAAAATCTACGGGGGCCACGGGCCTCTAGGGGGGGGGGGTGCCCGGGCAAGGGGGAAGAGAAATAATATCAATAAATAGACCCAACAACAGAAATTATAAATAATCACCAAATCATATATATCGAGATCATCATTTTCATTCCTCTCTTTCACTTACGGGTGGGGGTCCCCGCCGGCCTCCTCTCTCCGGGACGGCCCTTTGGGGGAGCCATAAAATGCCAACCACTCCCCAGGGCCCGCGTTAACTCCGGGCGGCGACAGGAGCAGGAGCAAGCAAGTGTCTGCCCAGCCAGTCGGACCCACACTTGCACTCCGGACCTCCTCCTCACATCTGCTCCTTCCCTGGTCTTATACCGCCTCCGCCTCCACCACTACCAACCCCTCCTTTATCTTGAGGGCTGGCAAACGCCTCAAAAAACACCCGTTCTTTATGAGCAGCTCTAATGTGCTGTGTGGTGACTGTTGTGCTCTAGCAGACCGTGCAGCTCCTGCTAGGAAGGCGCCTTTTGGTCCACCACCGCCGACGTCGTCACTGCCTAAATCCACTAGTTTTCCAAGGCCACAACGTTACATTACCTGAAGGGAAACTGCCTTTACGAGTTCTCAATGGGCCTTGGAGGTGACTGCAAACTGTCCTCAAGTCCTCAAATCTGATGGCCATGTTTCAGTGGGAGAACTGTGGAGAATCAGTCACGTTCTAGCGTTATTCTCAAGTGTCTTGTGAATTTCGGTCTCATCCCCACGTTTGTCCTCTGCTCTCCCGTGGTCAAAGGCCCAAAACACTCGAATTGAGGCTTTCATTGATCAAGGGAAACACGACTCATTCATAACGTTAAGTCAAAACATCCGTGGCTTCACCACCACAGACATACGGGGGGGGGGGGGGACACAGTGCAGGAGAGACGGGAGGATGATCCTGGTACGGAAATGAAAGAGAACGGAAGACGAGCAAAAGTTTGGAGGGGAGGCACCGTGGAGGAGGCTGAGGCGTCCGCCCTCCCTCCTCTCCAACATCCGCTGGGATCAATATGAGGTGTGAAGGTGTGGGGGCGTGAGTGGGTGGCAGACACGTCAGGAGCGGGGCGGGCTGAGGGCGTGAAGGCGTCCCGTTCCTGCTGGGAACGACGGGGGTAATTCTCCTCCCCAACCGACAACAGGTCAGTGTACTTAACCAAGAGGTAAAACGAGAGATGACAGTGAGTGACAGAGTGTCTGGTCGACAGAACTCCTGTCGACCTCAGACCTGACGTATGTAATTATAACAGTTAAACTAACAGTCAATGACTGTGAAAATTCCCTGTCACTGTGTACGATACAGTCAAAGGAACTGAACGTATCAATTCATCTGCAAGTTGTAAGTTCCGAGACCAGTGGGATATGAACTACATGCTAAGGGAACACAATGCAGACACCCCTCTTCCCCTGTTCCTTATGTTCTACACTGGTTGTACCGCGGGTAGGGCCCGCCTACCCAGCCACTGGGGCTGGTATCCACCGCTACCCCTCTACAACCTGGCCAGCAGTTCAGCAGTAACTGGTGACAGTATCATAACTAAGGTGGTTGTATCACATGTCCGGTGGGCGTGTAAGGTATTTGGGTAACAGGCTGACTCAGCCAGTACTTTAACAACACGGTCATTAACTCTCATATATGGTTCTGGTGCTTCCGAGGTATCTTTAAATGAGGCAATTAATTTGACATAGTTAACGCACGTCTCTTCTTGCAACTGAAGCTTAAAGCAAATCTTTTTCCTGATTACGAGCGGCCATCACAGCTATTTCCGACATTGGATCCCGGGCTGGAACGCTTCGCGAGAATCGATGTAGATACCAACATCCCTATTAGTCTATTCCTGTCTTTCATAAGTTTTCTGAAGGTTCTAATAAAGATTCCTTAGCTTCTCCTCAGCTTCTGTTTTGTTTGGGAAGACTGAGTGTGGTGTGTGAGGTGTTGTTGGTGTGAGGGTTGGGGAGGAGATTGCATGTGGTCTATGAGATGAGGTGTTGGTGTGAGGGCTGGGCCCCTGGGAGGGCAGGTCCTCAGGACCGCTGACAAACTCTGCTGCTGGGGTGAACACACTGAAGATGGCTAACGCTCGACAGACACCCACCTCACGTTCAGCACCTGCGGCATCTGCTTAAACATAGCGTTGAATGTAGCACGTCTTCACCACCTGCAGGAAGGTGTTGAAGGCCGCCTACACTGAGGCCCGGACACTCACCGTCATTACTCGTAGCGCCGCCCTCGATGGACTCGAGGTAGTGCTGCTTGCAGAGGACGCGGCTGTCGTGGAGGGCGAACTCCTCGCCCGT
>JAYMFT010025443.1:0-16241 GCA_038088735.1 Panulirus argus
TGTGTCGCAAGGATGCACCATGAATAGACGAAGAACAGTCTCATTTCCCCACATTCACTCTCCCGCCGGATATACCCGTCTGTGCTTCCAGTACTTAAGACAAATTTTAAGGCGAAAAATTAGGGGGTCGACCTATGCATAGGTAATAGTTGCAAAGGCAAAGCCTCCGCGACCAGGGCTTTGCCGTATCAGATAGACAGTACGTGTTTTTCGAATTGTTTTCAGTTAAAAACTGTTACATCACAAGTATATTCTACCTTAACTATGCCTGAATTATTATATTCTCAAAAATAAACAGAAGTTTTGCTGAAACGTGATGTACTTCAAAGTAAAATAGAATAAAATACATGACGAAAACAAAAGACTTTACCTAACCTTCCGATGTTCAAGAGATGTTACTCGATTTTTTTACAGTTTTCTGTTAAAATACTGTTATATTACGATGATGTTCTATTCTTACTGTACTTGATATAATACATTCATGAAAATGTAATATTTTTGCAGAAATGGCGTACGTATTACAGTGGAAAGTGGGATAAAACCATGACGAAAACAATCGACTTTCGCTTTCTTTCGTTGTTCAAAAGATGTTACTGTAACCGCTTTTCGAATGATTTTCAGTTAAAAAACCGTTGGATTACAATAATATTCTATCCTAATTGACTTGAATATATACTTGAATGGAAATATGAAATATTTTTGCTGAAACTACCCTCGTTTCAGTGTAAAGCGCCGTTATAATATATGGTAAACTATTTGCCACCGGCGCTCGTTGTTTCAGGCTCAGCAAACCTCAGTTTATAGGACGCAGAGTGCTTTTTAGTAAGGATTTTCTGAAATGAGTTTTATATGTCCTAAAATATGGTGCTTTATTACCCTAATTTGTTGCTCCATTATCCTTAAAAACTTGGGTCCACCTATAAACGAGGCAAATCATAAATCAATTTCTTGGCCAAAAGTCAAGGGTCGACCTATACACGAGGTAGACTTATTGACGAGTGTTCGTGATGACAATGTGCTGAGTAGTCTTGGGTCCCGGATTATGCTTATCGCGCTTTTTGATGTTGGGGGCTTATATTTCACAGACTTCCGTGCCTTTCGTGCCAGTAGTGAATTACTTTCGAGTGTAAGTTGGGGACTAAGCCTTCTTTGATTTTTCAAGTATAGATAATGATATACCTCTCCCGTCTGCACTCCATAGATTACAGCCTCGGTGGTTTAAGTCGTTTCCAGAAGTTCACAGTTTCTATACTGCGTCAATACGCGCCATGAAAGATCTCTGAAAAGTTTCTGATTCTGCAATATTGCCCGACTTTCAGGGTAACATTAGCACACAGCTGTAGTCTATTCGTGAATGTTCCTTTCTTATCTTGAAAATCAACAGGATCCATCCTAATACCTTTTTGAAGGAGGCAACTGTTGTGTTGTTATGTTAGCTGAGGGTAAGGTCGTGACATTGTTATTCCGAGATCTTTTGCACTGTGACATGACAGTGTCTGTGTCCGTTACTACTGCTGCTACCTACTACCCTAATGCCACAGTCCTTACTGCCGCTGCCGACGCCCCTACCATCAGTGCCGCTGCCACCGTCCCTACTGCCGCTGCCGCCGCCTCTGCTGCCGATGCCGCCGCCCCTGCTGCCGCTGCCCCTCCCCCTCAACAAAGATATATAAAGCCAGCTATCAGGCCGCCCGGATGACCGCACTTTATCTCGTGTCAGTGACCGACGCCACAAGGCACAGCACTAACACCAAGGTCACGCCTGTAATGCTGTGCTAGCGTTAAAGGCGGGTACAGCTGCCGCCCCTGTAACACCAGGACTCTGCTGCCGCCCCTGTAACACCTGTAGTGACTGGGGCGAGCCTGGACAGAAGCTAGGGCCAGCTACTGCGGTTAGATGAAGAACCACGACATGTCTAGACAAGTAATCTAAAACTGAAACTAAAAACTAACGACAGCGGCGATGGAGGAACCACGTGTGTCCACCTGGGAGATCCTGTAGGATGCAGCCCCGCCCTCAGGTGACTAACGATCTGCTGAAAATTGCTTCATTTCGATTAAGAAAGAATATCTTTTTCTTGTTCCCTACCCAGTGACACACTCAAAACACCACCACTTACAGAATACCTTAAGAATTCAACACTGATGAAGCCAAACTTTTGTCACTTCGAGTACCCGTAGGTGTTGGGGACATCGTCGTCGAAGGGCCTCTTGAAGGGAAGCCCTCCCTCAACAACCGTCGGTCCCTGAGCCAGAAGTCCCTCACGTCACCCAGCGACCCGTGTCCAGGGGGGTGGGGGGGAGGAAGACGAGGACCCAAGCACTAACCAATAACTCTATAGAACCAATGGCCTTCACTCCAGCCTTTTAATCTCCTACTCAGGCTGTCACTCTCACTCTAACGCACTGCCATTTCAGCAGACACGCTTTTCAATGCTACTCCCATCACTGCAGCCACGTTCTTCAACGCACTCTCCTCTCTTATGACAAAATTTTCAACGCAATCTCCTCGCTGCAACCTCGTCCTACATCGCACTCTCTTCTGCACCCACATTCTTCAACACCTTCATCTCTATACACTCACACACTCTTTCCAGGGAAGAGACAGACAGACAGAACAGAGAGACATCAGAAGGAAAGGTGAGAGACAGGTGTAAACAAGGAAGAAAGATGACAAATGAGACAAGAGGCAGACCTCACAAGGGCAAAGAGAGAGACAGGTGCCGGTCACCAGACGTGATAGAGCCCTTCACACTACAGAGATAACTGATGACACCAGCTGGTGAGGCCAGGGTCGGACGAGCAAGCACGTACATCGTCAGGTGATGGGTCAGGGAGGGAGGTGATGAGTCTATAAGGAAGGTGATGAACCAGGGAAGGAAGCAATGAGTATATGAGGAAGGTGATGAGTCAGGGTGGAAGGCAGTGAGTATATGAGGGAGGTGATGAGTCTATGAGGAAGGTGATGAACCCAGGCGTACACTGCACGTCTCATCAGCTGACCAGTGTTGTTGTTCCTACTGCCGGTGATGCCATGTTACACACTGACAGCAGGATGACACTCAACCTTAACCCCCAGATCACCTTCCCTGGAGCTATAGATATATAGGACGTGTTATCCTACCAGGAGAGTGAGGACGTGTTATCCTACCAGGGAGAGTGAGGACGTGTTATCATACCAGGGAGAGTAAGGACGTGTTTTCCTACCAGGGAGAGTGAGGACGAGTTATCATACCAGGGAGAGTGAGGACGTGTTATCATACCAGGGAGAGTGAGGACGTGTTATCGTGCCTCGGGGAGTGAGGACGTGTTATCTTGCCTGGGGGAGTAAAGGTGCCACTCTGTGGTTTGCAACCGAGCACTAGCACTATGACGAGGGCGTCCGTGGATTTTTTTTTCAACATCCAGCGTCAAGGAAAAAACTGAAAAAAAAAAAATATTAATAAAGAAGAACTGCGCGGCAGAGAAGCCATGGCTGATGACTCTCAATTATGGGCAGATGATCAATCGTTTCCCCTCCGCCTGGGAGAAGGGATGAACCACCCGGGCTCTCTAGTCAACGTTTCAGCCACGCAGGAGGAGGTGGAAAAAAAGGAAATTCAAGTTTTTAATTAACTAGTGACCTTTAGGTGTTCCTGGGGAGCGAACATTAACCCTCTGGACCGACTCTAACGAACCCCTCTGTGTGTGTGTGTCGTCTCTGTCCCCCATCTCCTTGGCTTTCCTTCGTCAGGAGAGAGAGAGAGAGAGAGAGAGAGAGAGAGAGAGAGAGAGAGAGAGAGAGAGAGAGAGAGAGAGATGAATTCATATAAATGCCGTCTTGTTAAACACCAATTTACTGATGTGGACGACATTTACCTGACAGGGTATGGGCGTTCTGGCCTCTGCTGCCGCACCACCACACCCCTACTTGGGGGAGGGGCTATAATAGCACTGTCATCACCACCAGCTTTCACAGGTGACGTCACCGCGCCTACCTTGGCTGGCCCTGAAGGTAAGTCCTCTTGTGATCTCCCCAGCTCACTCAACCCCACCCCACCAACACACACACACACACACACACCAGACCACAAACTCGACTCTCATTGCCTCGCAGTACCGCCACTCCCTACCACCTCCACCACCACCACACTGTAAAAAGCTATGGTCCAGATAGCATAAGTAAGGAAGACACTGCACAATCCTATAGGCGATATATGCACCATAACATCTCACCATCACGACCTTCATGACCACAACACATCACAAATCACGGTAACACTAGCACCACAAAGTCCCATTACCCTCAGAACACCGCAAGGCCTTAAACCTCCTCGAGCAAGACGGTACGACCCTTCGTTATGATGCCGTGACCTTTGACCCGATCATTAAATACCAGGTCAAAGGCCAAGTCATCATACTATAGGCCGTCCTCGCTTATTCGAAGGTGGTACCGTCGTGCTCAAGGATTAGAGTCAAACCATCACGACGAGCACCACCTTCATCAACCTTCAAACTCTGACCAAGCCACCGACAGCAGCTGTCAGGTCCCGAGGTCGGCTGTAGCTAGGCGTCCCCAGACCAGACCAGCGCCCTCAGCGACGTCCACAACAACACTCGGGATTAACACATTACTGCCCTCAATTTCCTGGCACTACCGGCATCGGCGGCTTCACCAGGGAGGCTCCAGCACGTCCCACCATCGGATATACATTTCCATAAACATACCTTCACCGAGCAACTCACCTACCGGTTTTCATATGCATAAATCTACAAGTACTTTCACCCTGTAAACCAGGCGCTCTTGTCGGAGGTAGACGTATAAGTTTACCTTATGTAAACCACCTTCTGCACTTGCACGGTTTACACCCATGCTGGGGAATCCATGGGGAATATAAATACAAGGCAGTATGTCATCTCAAAACAATTGCTTTTTAGTCCAGATTACCATCGTCGACGAAGGACGTCACCTCAGCTACGGTGCTGAGGATCATCTCCTTCGGGTACGCTTCCGTGTGTTGACCGCCAGGCACAGCACCATGACCAGGTCTCTCGACAAACTCGCCAGCCACTTCTTACCTTAACAGCAGGAGTGCCTCTGGGGCTTAAATGTGCCAGGTGACCACCTCCCTCACGGAGTGCAGTCCCACCGTCTTACCTATGGACAAACAAAGACGCAACGAGTTAACAAAGGAGAAAAGGTAAGCCAGAGTGTTAACAGGGTAAAAGGTAAGCTAGGAAGCAAGGCAGAGAATTAACATTGTAAAATCTAAGCTCCAACATCACATATATTGATTTACATGCTAATCATTACTACAATTACCCAATTACCCGGACTGCATCTTACATGTGAATTGCTATATTCGTAAATTCTATACTCTGAGGTCGACAGACTTTTGAGGAATTCGATCTACACATACATAAGAAATTATTCTATAATTAACTTTCATGAAAAAATCCCGAAAAGAATGTTGACATCGTTGTCAGCTACCTACCCACAACAGAAGCCCGCATCACAGAAATAGCAAAGTCTACCCCCAAGAAAATGGGAGTCCTGTTCAGATGCCATAAATTCTTATCTTCTGAACAGTTGCTCCAATTAAACAAAAGATTGATTCGTCCTTGTATGGAATACTGTTTTCACATCCGGGATGATTTTAGCTCTACATGACTCCATGACGAAGTTTTAGATAACTGTTATCTGACATTAGTTCTTGTTGTCTGACCTCAAAAGACTTGATCCCTTTGCCTTACGCCGCACTCTTAGTTCGCTCTCCTTCTTTTAAGCTTAAGTTTCTGCTCTGCGAGCTGGTTACTTGTCTGCTCCCCTGATATTAGCTGGACCAAATGACACTAAACAGGCTACTGCATCACATGATTACTGTGTGGCGGTTGACAACTCAAGGTTGGATTGTTGTGTGATGTCTGTTCCTTTACCTACACCACAAAGCTCTCTGGAACTCTTTTTTTTTTCTTCTTTTTCTTTTCCTTCTCTGTCTTTCCTAACGGATACGATCTCATTCCTTATTCAGGTTCATCAAAGAGTCTCGCGTGAATTTTTTTTCCCCTCTTCTTTCTTTGCTCTTCCATCGCTTCATCCTTCTTTATGATTCATTCTGGCCTCAGTCAGGACTCTCGTCAGGGACCAACAACCCTCAACGTTAAGAAGAGAAGTCCTTCAAAGTCGGGGATCAACGTTGAAACGTCCTTACTGATACACGCCCTCGTCGTCCGTGTCGACGACTCTCCTGTAACCATGTCAACGTCTCTTCACAACCTCCGTCGATAAGTCTCCCCTTCACAACCCGTGTCGACGACCCTCCACCACCCGCGGTCCATCCCTGGGACAGCCTGTCAAGCATCCGTCCTCGAGTCTTGGCAACACCTGGGGAAGACGAAGTAAACTCTGGCATTACCTCACCATGTGTTCTTTCTGATTTGGGTACGTTTGGCTCAGCATTCCTGCGCCTTCCTCGGGTCTGTATATCTTGTCACAGCTCCGTATGTCTTCTTACGACTCTGTTCGTGTTGTCGCGACAGTGTAAATGTATTATCACAAATCTAAGTACGCAGCAAGACTGCATCATCCCTACGCCCCATGCATCAAAGGTGCTCGAGAGTTGAAAATGAGATCTCAACTTCTACTGTACACTCCCTGTAGGTGCCCCATCCAACAAAGGTGCTTATGAGTTGAACATGAGACCCTCCCCCACCTCTTTTGTATACTCCCTTTAAGCAATGGTCGTCATCTGAGCACCTGAGCACGTCCTCAGGGAACACCTTGGAGAGACACAGGTCCACTGGTTTCCAGCAGATGAGTTCCGTACTGCCTGGCTATCCGGCCCTGATGACAACCAAGAGGTAAACATTATGCATATCTAGGATGGCCATTCACATGAAAAAAAAAAAAAAAGCCAAACAACCTGGAAACTGAATGAACACAATCCAAAAAACTAGGCATGTCCAGGAACTATGGCCATAAACAAAAAATCAGAGTAAAACAAACCCTTTCCTCGCAATAACACAAACACTAAAACCCGAACCAACTCACTACACACACACACACACACACATGGCTTTACTCAGCAAAACATATTGACTTCACCCCGAGAATATTGTTCTGTAAATGTAAATGTCGTAAAACACTGATGACAACGCCAGCCGCTGTTGTAAATAAAGCTGTCTGACTCCTTGGGCCCACGCACGCACACACACACACACACACACACAAACACGGTCCTTGATCACAAGCAGTGAGGTACCTCACGTCAGTCTTCCATCAGCACGACGCTCTAGAGAACGACCATCTGTCGACGACTGAAGCCAGATTGAATGACCACCTGTCGACGACTGGGGCTAAATGAAAAAAAAAAAAAAAAGAACTACCAAAACTCAACTACTGTCGCTGGATTAAACGACGACCACCACCTGTCGATGGCTCAGGTTACACAAGAGAACGACTGACTAACGACACCCTCAACCGCCAAGAACGACAGCATGACGACTCAGACTAAAGAAAACGACCACATGACCAAGACTCGGGCACTCCCCCCCCCACAATCAACCAACCTCTCCATTATCCATACAAGGAAAAACAGGACCACGAGACAAACTTACAAGTCAAGGTTTTACATGTACCACGAGCAACAAACCGCTACTTACGCAACAACAAACCATCAAACAACGACATTGTTTTAACGCGAAAACATTTACAAAAACATTAACACCAAACACCGAGACGCAATCGCATGACAAAGACATTCACACACGAACAATTTACATGTAAGAAGACGTTTACAATGGATGCAAAAGACCTTTTAAGAACGACACGTGGAGGAACACACACATGACCCACACGATATCCTGACGACGACTTTTTCGCTGGAGAGGTAGTACGACCAATGGGGATTATTGTGTCACGCGGGGGTACATTGCGTCACGCAGACACGCGACGTTCCCCCGGGTCCCCAGGCCAATTGTGGACACGAGTCTGGGGGGGGGGGGATTGTACGTCCCCCTGTCAACTGTCTCTCCCCCCCCCCCTCTCTGACCTGTCAGGTAGAAGCGTGGATGATGGATGTGACGTGGTGGAAATAGTGGGACAGTGGATGGTGTGGATGGCAAGAAGTGGATTAAAAGGATGTGGAAAGAATGGATACTACTGTAAGGGAGAGTGTGGATACACCGAGATGGATGACAAGACCGTGGATGATGAGGTGTGGAGTGAGGATGTGGGCTGTTAGGATAGTGGAGGTGGAGTATAGTGAAGAGTCAGGACGTGGTCAAGTGTAGAGTGAAAGTGTAGTTATGTGTATAGTGACAGGCGACAGTGTAGCTGACTGGTGAATGTGGAGATCCGTGAGTGGACGGTTGGGTGAGGATAGGACGGGTGTATGGATTGCTGGCTATGGATGAGAAAGGTGTGGATGCAAGCTATGGACAGAGAGATGCGGATACCAGTGTCTGGAGTGCGTGGGTGTAGCACATGAGTATGCGGTACCACGTCGTGTGTACACAACGGTACAAAGTCAAAATAAATCTTCGCGTGTGTTTTGGCGGAGCTCATGAAGCGAAGTTAATGTGCGTTGTTAACGACCTCTTGTATGTAGAGCAGATGTGATGGCGTGGGTATGACTAATACAGAGGTGTGGGTACTGTGGCATGATCGTTAAAGCGGTGTGGTTACACTGGTGTGGTCAGGAGTGAGGGTGGACTTAGGTATGGGCACATGAATGTGGATACACTCGCGTGGAAAGAGATGTGGATACAGTAGGGTGGATCAGCGCAGATGCGCTGTTGTGGTTAAAAAGGTGTGGAGGAAAGTGGATACGGCGGTGTAAACAGAAAAGGGCGGGCAGCGCGGCAGGCGTTCTTTCACCCCACACACCGTACATTGACCTTGTCCTCTGACCTTTCCCGCGGCAGCCTCGCTTCTGTTCCATGACCCAGCATGGGGCGACCCCATCATTATCGCCCGCCCTCACCCTCCTCCCTGCCTCCTGCAACACTGACAGTTTTCCTGACGACAGAAAAAAAAAAAAAAAGACGAAGTTCTTCCTAAAATCATACACATCAAAGCAACTACACAAAAACGTCTTAGTCATACTTGAAAACTAGTTCTGTAATGCTTTTCTAGCCGGATTTATCTTTCAATCCTGGTGTGTCTAAGTATTACGTCTAATCTAGGAGAGCAATAGAGAAGTAGCGGGTTAAAATTAAGTTGGGTAGTTGGCCTAGATTCTTATGTATCTCCCAAGTGTGCCTCCAACACACCGCTATCGATTGTCCCTCGCTACTGGCCCACCCAAAATGGCATGGGTGCCAAACTGCCTGACGTACGACACGGCGTCGCTACACACCCGGAGATCAGTTGTTGTACTGCATGCCCTAGATACAATGTCGTAATGTTTATTTTGTAATGAATGAGACATGCCCGGCAGGCTCTACTGCAGCTGACAACAGTACGGCCTCTATTACGTACAAAATAATTATATCCTGCGACTTGAGACGCTTCAATAAAACATACTGGACTTGCCAGCAAGTAATCGCTAGAGCCCCCTTAGAGCAGTAGTAAGGACACATTACTTCATGGCGCGACATGCAACTATCCGCCGCCGGCAACAACATGTCTACAACACCACAGCTACACAAATACAAGCGATGCCAGTCACTACACCGAGCAACCTCAACGCCAGACATGAATAGACATAACCACGCCAAGTTTAAACGTATAACAAAACTTTAATGGATAAAGTGAGGAAAATATGCATGTATGGCATCCCTTCCTGTTCCCCCTCCCGCCCTCCCTCCAAACCCCCATCAGTCATGCACTGCATTGCCAGATGGGTGATGCTTCCCACACGATCGACCACTTCCGAAAACTACGGTTTCTCAATATCAAAACACAATCAACATCCACAACTGCAGCTAAAGATCACTCACTGTCAAACGTACGAAGCTGTTATAAGAGTTTGCATACGAATACATGATTTATTTATGTATGTACGAGTAAACAAACGCGTCTGTCACCCAGGATGCGTGGGCGTTGCCAGAGTGACGACGTGTGCGACCCAGGGCTTGTCCTAGTTTATCCTTGCGGCCCGTGCACTCATATGGGGCGGTGCACTCACTCTGGCTCGTGCACTCATATGGGGCGGTGCATTCACTCTGGCCCGTGCACTCATATGGGGCGGTGTTATCACCCCGATAAATGCATTCTAAGCTTATTAACCATTCTGGCGTTCCAGTGAAGTCGGACGGATCATTGTACTCACTCTCCTATCTAATCTTAAGCTGTGCACTCGCTGGCCCGTGCTATCCAGACAGTGCACTTACCGGGGTTCACTTGACATCTCACCCAATCACCCAACAGTGCACTTTTTTTTTCTAGTGACCGACATGGCACGGATAAAAAAATGTCCCAATCAAGGCCATCTCGGGGAAAAGAAAAAAGTTAAAGGGAAAGAAATTAGAAATTAATCATGGCTCCACAAGTGTTTGTGGACCTGACCTTTACGGGAAGAAAGGTTATATGGAGAGGGATAGAAGAAAGAATGATGGGAACTCCACAGCTTAGCTGTTTGTGGGAAGACTGAGGTATCATAATAGTCAATTTTCGAGTCAGTGTACTCAAAACTTGGTGCACGCAATTAGGTTGGTAGTAACCTCACTCACTTACGTGCACTCAGTGCAACCAGTGGTACTATGAGACATCCGTGCAATCACTATACGCAGAAATACGTGCAGTTAATCACGCATGTTTTCCGTACAGATCTGAGAAGATACTGTACTCTGAGTCCCGGGCACTCAACACGCCAGCGTTTCCGAGATCCCTGAGCTCACTGCATTCACATCCGTACACTCATATCACTCCAGAGTTACTCACACAGACCCTTAAACTCAAATCACGTCAAGATCACTCGCAGACATCCGTGCACTCACTGTGCTCAATGCACTCACCCTGCAAGTTCAATGACTCTGGGCAATCAACAAATAACATGGAGAGGTGCGAGCAAGCCAGCCAGCCGTAAGCACCTCCCACCACTTTTCGCAGGGGCCACAAAGATGACAGCTGCTAATCGGTAGGCCATGTCTTACAGATGGCCAGGGGCGCCGGGAGGAAAAGAAAAAAAAAAAAAAAGATGGCTATTTAAAGTCAGATGGCTGGGGCAGGTGGCATACAGGGAATCAGCAGCCAGAATAGCCCAAGCTCCCCCTCACAAATCAGGAAGCAATAGCCCCTCTTTAGCAGCGCCTCGTCAAGCATGTGTCTCAACAGGTTCGATTTCAGAGGTGTCGATCGCCTTTTTTCTTCCTGAGGACTCCTCAGTCACAGGTAAACTGTTCGGTTATAACGTCTCAGCTATAAGTACATACTTCTCAACTATGATCTCTCAGCTACGGACAGTTATATATATATATATATATATACTGCATTTGCTATATACCAGAGAGACAGCAGCAACTACAAAGTGCACAGACCACCTTCGACACTGACGTAAGACCACTCGAACTCTCCTCACCCACGCTAGACCAACAACTCGAAGGTTTGCACCCCAGACCACCTAAATGAGGTCTTCCTTGACGACACTTCCCCCTTCCCCACCCACCAGGTGGCAGGCACCTACACAAGTATGCCATCAAACTAGCAAACAGGACATCGCACCTTGGGTTATGGCATTTATCATGGTAGCTATATGGCGACTGGCGCATACTGAAGACATTTCACTCACGCCCTCCCTCACGGCTTCCTAGCAAACCTTCCTGGAAGCCAGGCGAGGTCCCGACGGAGGCCAGGCAGCAGCAGCGGCAGCAGCAACAGATGCAGTGGGTCCCAGTGCAGTGTGGCGATGAGAATTAATGAATGTGCAGCAGCAACAGCCGGAGTGTCAGGCTTGCTGGGGGGGCCACGCACGGTCATGGCACACAGGCGCTGACACCACTACCGACCGTGCCCCTTGCCCAGCCTGTTGCCAGTATTTCTCCTGCTACTGCTGCTGCTGCTGGCGATGATACTGGCGGGGTGCCGGGGATGACGGTGATGGCAATGATACATTACACCAACTGCTGTATGTATCCTTAGCCTCACCAACCAAGCTGGTTCTCAGGTCTTTTACTTTACATAAGTGCAGCTAGATGCCAGGTCGGTGGTGATTGTCACACTACTTCCGTTACCCCTGAAACTGTCACTGGCGGCAATGTTACCACTGGTACTGTTACTGCTGGTAGTGCTACACCCGTTCCTAACGCTCCCGTTGTCCTTCTGTTGTGGAGTCTGTCTTTCCTGGTTACTCTTAGTAAAGTTGGCCCTATTAATTTTCGTACATGTTAATCACAGATGTCACTGTCTCCTGCCGTTCTCGTTGTCGTGGGGGTGTCGTTCACTTGAGGAAGGACCGTGGCGGGTAACGTGAGATGAATGGTGTACACAGCTGGGACGAGGCAGGAGATGGAGGATAAGAGAGGAGACACTGGACGAGGAGGAAATGGACGAAATCAGCAGGAAGGAATTACAGAAAGACGGGAGGGGAGGCGGAAGCTGCGGTACGAAGAAAGAAGAGACAAGAGAAATTAAGAACATAAAGGAAAAGGCTTGAGGCGACGAGACAAAAGAATGATGGAGACCAACCGTACGTTGGAGCAGTGGGTGCAGGAGGCAGTAGTGGTAGTCTTTGGTCCTCCACCACCACCGCCCCCCCAGGACCACGAGGAGAACTCCGCAGCCCAACAAGCACCATTTTAGTAGGCCGGGACCAGGCTAGGTTGAATCTGATGATAAAGGCGGTACACAGGAAGCCGAGATCAAAAGGCGTGGGGGGCGGGCGTGTGTAGGGAGCGTGCGTAGGGCGCGAGTAGGTGGGGAGGGGGGCGTAGGCCGTGGGATGCGGGTGTAGGGTGCGGGGTGGTGGCAGACTGGGAGATGGGTGTGAGGGGCAGGATCTCTCTGGCCTTGCTAACCACCTCCTCCTGCCCTTCTTCACACCTGCCCATCAGTCTACCTCCCCATCCCCGCCCCTCCAGCCTACCTCCCAGCAGGCGGGTACTGACTCCACCATATATGTGATCACTGGTCAGCATCAAGTGCAACAGGACCAAATACGGTGCTTGTGCGACGCCCCTCAGGCCCAGGGCCAACGCTGTACACATCACAGCTCTCTCTCGCTAGGCCGCACATCATACAGGGCTGTGCTGTCATCTCAGGTCATTCTGGACGACCTTCCTTTCAAAGCCTCACTTTTTATCGTGTCCAACATCCGTAACTATGGTGTCCTAGATGTGTGTCTATGGTGTCGAACACCTGTATCTCTGGTGAGCAACACTTGTTTCCCGTTTCAGGCTTTCGGTGGTTGTTGACACGGCAGTATTATTATTTCTCGAACCTTCTCTTTTATTATACTCAAGTTCCCTCAGCCTGTAGCCCCCCCCCCCCACCCACCCACGTTCTCTCCCCTCCCCCTCATTCATCATCCTCCTCTTCCTCTCCCCTCCCCTAGACTTCTCCCCTCCACCATCCCTCATCCAGTCACCCCCCCAGTCTCCTAGCCACCACCCCTTACCCAGATACTTCCCCCTCACCTTCCCCTCCTACACCCCAATAACCTCCTTTCCCTCCCCCCTCATCCAGCCACCTCCTTTCCCTTTCCCCTCACCCTGCACCCTCCCCTCCCGTCATCCAGCTGCGTTCCCTCACCTTGCCACTTCCAGTCCCACCCCTACCATCACCCAGGCATCCCCTCTCCCTCCCCTCACACAGCCACCTTCTCTTCTCCTCACTTCATCCAACCACCTTCCTTCCCCCTCCCCCTCACACAGCCACCTCCCCTCCCCCTCCCCTCATCCTTTCCTCAACCTCTTTCTCTCTCTCGCCCACTCTCTTTGGCACTGCCGCAGACGT
Organism: Panulirus argus; assembly: GCA_038088735.1. Classification (NCBI taxonomy): domain Eukaryota; kingdom Metazoa; phylum Arthropoda; class Malacostraca; order Decapoda; family Palinuridae; genus Panulirus; species Panulirus argus. The sequence goes on from JAYMFT010025443.1 coordinate 13,874, forward strand.
CGCCGGAGGGCGGCTTTAACTCTCACTCCATACTCTCCCTCCTCTCCATCCACCGTTCTTTCCTCTCCCTCCCTCCTCCTGACACAGTGAGGGGAAGTGGCCTCTCTCCCCACACACAGGCCCCATCACCTCCCACGACGCGGTGGTGGGACCCCATCCTCTCACACGGCATGGGACCCATCCTCTCCCTCGACACAGGCCTCATCCTCTCCCCTAACATTGTGGGGGACGGGGAGGGAGACCCCATATGTCACTGCCCCCGGAAGTGTCCATAAACAGCCATTACTTGCAGTCGCCTCTGTTTGTTTGTGTACGTCGTCCGCGCCGAAGGTGTTTGGGCTTGAGACATTAAGGGATCAGAAATACTGACGAGGGACGAGCACGGCCACGGGTGCCAGCGGCCAGCCCTCCTGGCGCCCAAGGCTACCAGCGCACCATGGAGTAAATAAGTGCATTTCATTCAACAACAACATTAATACTACTACTACTAATAATAATAATATTAATAATAATGATAGCAATATTATCATCATTATTATTACTATAATCATTATTATCATTATACTGATTCAGTAGGTAAGCATTTAAGGGTTGGTGACCTAAACTGTAAAAGATAGTTTCACTTAACAATAGCCTCCATCTACTTAACATAAAACACTAAAAACCTCTCTCTCTCTCTAGGCCTTCCATCTCGTTACCAGTGTACCCACATGATCAGGAGACTGTACCAGAAACAATCATCTCCCACCAGCCTACTATGGTAAATCACTTCTGCTAGCACCAACACCACCACCTCCTCCAACACCACCAGTTTCAACACCAACACCTCCAACACCAACACCTGCAAGACCACCACTTCCTTCACCATCACCAACGCCACCCTTCCTTCAACAATAGCAGCTTTCTCCCCAGAACACCAACAATCCTCCCTCTCCTCGTCTCCCCCCTCGCGCCTCTCCACAACCTTAACAAGGTCTCAGTCCTCCGTCTTCAATACACTGCAAAGTTCAATCCCACTTGCAATCCTGTGCAACACGACGCAAACAATGCTATTATTCTCGCGCGTCTAAACTCCTCGACAATTGGTGAAGATGTTGGTGTGGCTGGCCAGCCGGCCTCCGCGTCCGGACGCCCCACGGTCGCCTGCCCGGGAGAGGAGCTGAGTCAACAGCAGGACAGTCTAGCTTCAGAAACCAGAGGTTGAGGGATGTTCAAAGTTTTCTCGTTTAATTATTCATAATTACCCTCTGAGGAGGTCCTGGTGTTGTCCTAGGACTCCCTTTCCGAGAGGGTCCTAGTGTTGGCCCAGGACCGTTTTTTCCAGAGGGGCTCCTCCTACAGCCCTGGGCTATACGCTACACTCAACAGCAGGGACAGGATGGACTCCTCCTTTGAAGCGAGAAGTTCCTTTGATGACAGTGTTCTGTTTAGACAACTGACGATGACACAGCCTGGCTAAAGGTGACTTACCACCAGCGGTGGAGCCTCCGGCAGGCTGAGTTTTCTTACTATAGATATAATCAATTATACATCAAGTCAAAGATCTGTACATCATATATAAACTCTCAACACAGGCTTCTTCGTTTACGCTAGAGATGTGTGAACCGGCGCAGGCATCGATACACCCACACACACACACACACACACACACCAATAACATTTCCCCCTTCAGCACTATGGTGCATAAGAAAACCAATATATAACATCCGCCGAACTTTTTCCATCCAGCAATACAATTCTTCATCCAATATCCACCAGCACTTATAGGTCAATCGTCTTATTATCTCGTTACGGAATCGTCTGAAAGACTGGCTCTCTCCCTCTCTCTCCCTCCGCAACCATCTACCATATCTACTTTCTGTGTCAGGAAAAAATGTTATCCTCCCAGGAGCGTTGGACAGTAAGTCCCTGTCCCTACCACACCCACTGCCACCATCCTCACGAAAGTCTCATCGTACGTATTCGTATAAGGGGAGGTTCGCTTCCTCTCTCTCTGGGGCCTCTCCCCCGAGCGTGTGGTAAGGGCACGCATGTTGACTATCTGTCTCACAACGAGGATTAAATTGTAGTGTCGGGAACAGGGTAAAAAATGGGAAAGGGATCCTACACGACGACACGCTCTGGCCACCTTGGGCAAGTCTGTGTGCAAGCCAGAGTCGTCTGAGGCTAGTCTGACCATGTCTCAATATAGAAGCTAGTCTAACCATGTCTAAGCACACTGACAGCGAGTAAAAGCTGTCCTCACAACACACGTATATCACTCCAGTCATAATGTGTCTGCTGCCTTCGTGTGTCTACGTCTCTCTGCTGTTATAAGAGTGACCACAGATGTGTGTTAATTGAAGACAGTGTCCACCTGATATATATA
>JAYMFT010025454.1:0-16241 GCA_038088735.1 Panulirus argus
ATATATATATATATATATATATATATATATATATATATATATATATATATATATATATATACTTAGTACATATTTGCTATGTCTGCTCTACATGTAGGAAATGTGAGACCCACATTCTGAACATTACCCACTAGCACCTGTTCTGTCAAACAATACAGGATCGAGATGAGAAAGGAAACCAAAAAAATATCCCTCATTCAACCACATGTTTCTCACGCGGTGCCAAAAACACCCATGGGCCCAGAGGGGTATATAGTACCCACCTCAAAATTGCCAAAGGGCCCTGGACGTGTCATCCATGACGAGCGGACGCGAAGGTAGCCACACGGGTTGGGCAAGACGAGGCGACGGCGATCGCCTCCCGGAGTGTCTTCGGGGAAGATGTATATACACACGACCAAGCTTATCTCTGAGCACCAGAAATGCTTTCTGGCAACAGTCTAAAACCCTCAAGGAAGCGTGTAAGTAAATACCTGCACGTAAACAACGAGAGAGAGAGAGAGAGATCTAGGACTACATACCGACCATGATGAGAGGCGGTGCAGAGGTCCTGAGCTGGGGGGGAGGGGCGGAGGGAGTGGGGGCCTCCTCCTCCTTCCCCAGGGGTGCGGGTATAGGCTGGCTGGTGGTGGTGGAGGGGAGGGGGAGGGAAGGATGGCTTAGGAGTGAGGAGGGGAGGAGGAGGAGGGAGGGAGGGACTCGAGGGTCACCTTGGAACAATGAGGTGCAACTCTCGACCTCGGCCCACTCTCAGTGCCGCACCTCCGCGCTCGCGCCGCACCTCACCCAAGTGTACACATCCCTCCTCACGCACGCACACACACATTGTGCACGTATGTATGTACGTTAGTGCACGCGCGTGCGTGCGTGCGTGCGTGCGTCTGGAACCAAGGGCGTGCCACGGTAACCACAAGGGGCCCTTCCCCTCCCTAACCGACCCCTCCTCACAACCACACTGTGGCTGATCTGGGCAATTTGAGGCGAGGACTCGTCCTGTCGTGGGAGAGAGGGGGGTTGGTCTGGGAGGCCCAGTGGGCCAGAGGTGGTGGTGGTCACTCACACACACACACACCGGTGCCTCAACAAGGCGCCCACCCCAACACCTGCAGCAGAACCACCCCACACAGCTGGCCGCCTCAAGTGACCCAATCAGCACCGACAAAATGCAAATATAAACAACTTGTTGAGTCGATGTACCGTACCTAAGCCCCTCTACATACGTAATAATAATAATAATAATAATAGACAGGTTTGCAGAATCAAGTGCAGCTCTAGAAGTATACATAATGTAAACAACACAGACAAGGCCATAAAAAGATGGGGTTACGAAATGCAGTTTTTATACGCCCAAAAGGGCGTCTGTTTACTGATTGCTAACGACGTTTCACAACGGTCGGGATGGCGCTGTTCTCGTAGCGGGTCTGCGCGAGCTCGGATGGGCACAGTGCGATTGTGGTGCCAAACTGCAACACGGGGACGAGGGATCTCTGGCGACAGGAGTTGACGGTGGCGAGGCTGGTGCAGCACCTCCTACCCCGGCTGCAGGATTGGGGTGCAGGTGATGGTCGGAGAGGGTGGTAGGGAAGACCAGGGCGTTGGGCGAACTCGATAGCGATGCAAGAGAGTCCATGGATGCGGTCAATGCATATCTTTTCTTGCACCTTCTCCAGCATTTTGCCTGTTGTGTGGTGGATAGAGAGGAAGGCTAGGGAAGGGGACGGCGCTGGAGTATTTCAAGATAGCATCGAAGGTTGTGAAGATGTTCTTGAGTTCAGGTCCAGGGAATCCAAGCGTCTTCTTGTCTACATAGGATATAGGGCCGATATCTGAGGGATTTTGATGTCTCCTCCCAGATTGGTGTACCGTCAAAAGCAAGACCACGAAGTCTGACGGACTGGACGGGGGTGCTGGGGGGGTGGGGGCCTCTTGTGAGACAGCAGGTGAAGATGAGGAAACATATAAGGATCTCATCAACGGGGCTTGCAGGACGCCACAGGCGAGGAACTGTAGGGTGGAGATGGCTCCCCTCGGGAGCGTACAGCCTGACGACGCCCACTGGGGGATATCTGAGAGCCACGGGGTGAGGAGACTTCTCTCCAACCAGCGTCTATAAAACACCAGCTGAGGAAAATCCACCCAGCTAAGGCTCTGAGGATCTGCATGATGGCAATGGGTCGTAACCCGAGTGAGGGATGGTGAGCATGTCGACATGGGCCGTACTGGGGAAGCACAAGGCGTCTTCCAAATCAGCCGAGCGCATTCACTGCTGGAGTCCTCTCCTACAATGTCACTGGTACGTGTGTGTGACTAGCATGCGTGTGTTACAACTACCACAGGTGGTATGGTACCTGTGGTAGTTCTGGTGGCCCCCTCCAGTGGCAGTGGCCCCCCACTGGAAGCTGTGGTGGTGATTGCGGTCGCCCCACTGATGTTGAGAGTGCTTCCTCAAGTGGTAGCCTACGGCTTGGGTGGCTCAGGTAGTTTTCTCCTAGTGGTGAGTTTCGAGTCAGTGGTTAAGGCTGTGGTGGTAACCTCCTCCTCCTCCTCCTCCTCTGCGGTAGCTCCGGCGGTGGTAGCTGCCCTAATGACCTTACGGTAGTGGCGGGCAGGGCCAACTGTAGCCATACTGGTGGAGGAGGGAGCGTGACAAACTCGGCGGCGGTCAGCACACAGCACAAAAGGCAGCCACCAGTAACAACCCCGACAAAAAATATGACAACATTTGCCTATTGGCCGACCTATATAAAAACCACCACGCGAGGAACCGAGGGGGCGACGGGGCCGCCCTTGGCTGAAAAGGCGGAGGGGTCAGCTCCCTGGTTTTACGAGGGGCCCCTAGTTCAATAGTTAGGAAGGGGGCGGGAGGGTTGTTATGGTTCCATGGTTACGAGGTAGTCTGATGGTCAGAAGCGATTCAGTGACACGGTTAGGGGACCCAGAGGTCAGGAGCCACATTCAATACCCAGTCCGGGTTGCGTGGTTGGAAGGAAGCTGTCCAAATGGCATCAGGGAGGGTACACACACACACGCAGTTTAAATTAGGGAACCACTGCTTCCGTGGATGCCCAGCTGTTAGAGGAGACCCGTAGATCTATCCCCATGAGTTTATAGCCCCCTCCCAGTACCGTGCGAATAGCTAATCACAGATCAGTAATGACACACGTACACGCCAGAGATACCAGGACGAAATGACAGGGTTATGACTTCAGAGCGAGTCCTCATTCTAGCACGGCTGACCCACACACAAGAACTGTGGCTAAATACCACCGAGTATCGAGAGAGACACGGAGTTACCAACGGACGCCCGAGATATGAAGGAGAGATTAAACAGAGAGAGGACGAGACAAAAACACCGTGTTGACGAGACAGACAAAGAGACCTGTTGTCAGAAATCTCAACAGACTAAGTCAGCAAGACAGAAGAACCATGTCAACAGACAGAAGGAGTGTACGAGACGAGACGAGAGAGAGAGAGAGAGAGAGAGAGACCTCCCTAATGTTAGCCATACTCCGAGAACCCGCCAAATACGAAAGAGACCTAAACCCAACCATCCACCTTCATCCACGAGACAAAAACCTTACAGGAGGGAAAGGCACTCAGACTTCAGACTAATAATCCACTCCATCGAAGACTGAACAAGACCACGGTACAACACGGCCTTCCACCTCTAAATAAGCTAACAGATGACACATAAAACGGCACAAAAATCATCCGGAAAGCTCTGGGGTAATATTATGTTAATATTACCAACAGATACAAGGGCTTTCCCAAGACGCCATATTCAAAGCACTGCGTCCCCTCCTCTCCCCCATCCCCCCCCCCCTTATGTCAATGACCACCGGGTGTTCCTCAGGTCACTTTCGGGTCAAGGGGTCTTCACAGGTCACGGCGCCCCAACCCCGACTTGGTCTGTTACGTCTCCCTCTCTCTTACGAGCACCGCGAACGAGGGCTTGCCATATATTGGCAGGGCTAGCACGTGGCGCTCACACACACACACACGCGAGAGAGAAAGAGAGAGAGAGAGATGGGAGGGAGGGGGTGCGTGCCTGCCCATGTGTGGTCTTCTTGCATCACACACTAGCATGCTCGTGAACTTGGTAATATTAACATAATTACACACGCATCTTGAAAGCATTTAAGGAAAGTGCTCACAGCCCCCCGCGTGCCTGGAGAAACTGCACCCACATATGCCTGTCTAACATCAAGCACGGGGGACCACACTCGCCACCACACACCAGCCAAGAGCAGCCAAGTACCTACCACCCCACGGGGAACCAGACTCCAGAGGTACCACACCAGCCCAAGAGCTGAGGATGGTTGACACGATATGGGAGGAGGAGGAGGAGGAGGGAGGGAGGGAGGTGAGATGGAGACCTCCCGCAGATCTCATTATGGTCAAATGGTACTTAGGATGATGGAGCTGGTAATGGTACCTATGGTGATGGAGATCATTAAGTACCATTAGGGAAGGGTGGGGGGGGGGTGAGGCACCTGATGGAGGTGATGGTGATAGGTAGATGGAAGGATGGCGAGGCTGGGCAGGAGGTTAAATATGAAGTAACGACTCTACCCACACGTAGTACACAGTACGCAGAACTGATGTAAACAGTTCTCTTGAGACACTCCCTTCAGAACCGCACTTGTTACACGTCCACTGCAGATTCTCCCTGAACTGAGCAAGCAATCCTCCCTGAAGACAATAAATTCTCCCTGAAAGCAACAAACTATTCTCCCAGGACATAGATAATTCTCCCTGAAAGCAATAAACTATTCTCCCCAAACACAAGAAACTAGTCTCCCTGAACACTACCAATACCCCTCCCAGACAAGAAGGCCTCTGGAATCCCCTCGTGTGGCCCCCTGGAATTCCCTCGTAACGTTCCTCGAGCTCCCAAGGCTTTGCAAGGACCTCCTGGACATCACCCGATAGTTTACTTCTTCTTGCAAGGCTTCCAGGACATTTCCCTGGAAGGTCCCAACAGAAAGACCATACAGACTACCTCCAAGGCCATCCAACAACTCCCTGGGAGAGATCAGAACATCTTCAACGTCCCTTAAACATTCCTCTTGAAGACCCTACAAGACCGCCCACTAGCCGGAAGGGGTCCCTTGGAGGACTATACAGACTCCCTCAGGGGCCATCCTGGCACTCCCCTTAAGACGTTACAGACGCCCTCAAAGGCCAGCCAGACGCCCTCTGGAAGACGTTACACAGACCCTCTCCAAGGCCAGCCAGACGCTCCCTGGAAGATCATGGAGACTCCCTGCCAAGGCCTCCCGGGCACTTCCCGGAAGGCCTCCTGAAGAACCATCCCCCAAGGGGGACGTTCCTCACACCCCACCCCCTCTTTCCAGACCTCAGGGACACCCCCTGTGGAACGCCAAGATGGCTTTCCACGTTCGACCCAGGGGTGACGCCTAAACAACCCGCAGGAATGTCTTCTGCGGCGCCCCCTGGAAGGCCTCCCGGACCAACTATGCAGGAGGAGGAGGAGGTCCAGCGAGTATCATGACCAGCTGGCAAGTCTCCAAGGAGCAGAGCGCCTAGTCATGATCGCTGACGTAAGAGGGCGAGGAGGGAGGGAGGGAAGGAGCAGGCAGACAGCAGGCGAGCCATAAGTCAAGGCGGGCACGAGGAGGTAGGCCGGGGCGGAGGGAGCCTCGTCATGACCCCTGGAAGAGGAGGTAAGAGGAGGAGGAGGAGGAGAGAGAGGGCAAGGGAGAGGAGGGGCAGGAAGGAGAAGAGGAGGAAGAAGCGCGAGAGGGGAGGGGAGAGGACGGGGGAGAGGGGAGGGGGGGAGTAAGATGGTCGCTCACCTCCGGAGGCACGCCGGGCACGTCAAGCATGTGGGCAGCAACAGCAGACGACGCCGCCGCCGCTCCATGCCCTGGCTCCACCGCCGCCCACCTCACGCCCACGACCACCAGGCGAGGGTCAGAGGAGGCCTGGTTCGAGGAGCCCAGCGGGAACCAGCAGGCCGCTGGATACCGGGGCCGAGAGAGCTTCGGGAGAGGACAAAGAGCACAAGGGGTCGAGGAGCGAACGGGGCTCAAGACCTTGAGGGAAGAGACGAGGCATTAAGGAAGCCGCAGCTCAGAGGTCGACGAGGGCAAACAACACCAGGAGCAGAGGGGCCTTTACGCCATCGCTGTGAAACCAGGGGTCGTGTATAACACCGAGCAGGTGGGGAGGTGGAGTAGGTGAGGAGCTGGGGGGGGACTGCTGAGGTAGAGGAGGAAGAGGAGGAGGTTATGAAGCCAAGAGCCGTCATGGCCACAGGTGGAGCAAGGTCTAAAGCAGGGAAAAGGGCCAGGTCCTGCTGACGATTCCATTAGCAGATCCGCGCCGTCTCTTTACAACACGAGAGAACTATAACCATCCCCTTGCCGTTACAACAACAGAACCGTGCCATTCCTTTCACCGTTACAACAGAACCGTACTCTTCCCCCTACAACAGAACCACACCATGGCCCCCGCCGTTGCAACAGGATCATACCAATCACCTGTCCGTTACAACAGATCCATTTACTAAAACCACACCAGAATAACCAAACGGCTAACCACACTAGAATAACCAGTGTTACGAGATATCTGAGAACGCTTTTTTCGGAGAATACAAGTTCACACATCAGAGCTGTGATGGGGAAGGGAACACTTCGACCCTATTGGAGACCGTAGGAGGGCATGGTTCCTGGGCGTGAGGGCGTGGACCCAGCGTGTGGGTGTGGGCAGGGCAAGGCTATGCCCACACCTGGCTGTGTCGACACATCCTTCATCCCCCTAACCCACGCTCTCTTCCCATCCCTGGCCCTACCCCATGAGTCACTTACCAGGCCCCGGGTTCGAGTCCCCGCCCTTGTCCACTCACAGGCTCGACGCGGGTGTCGTATATCTGTGTGTTCTTACGCCACCACCAACTGTAATCACGACGAAGACTAATGGCCGTCGACCCAGTTTGTAAGCTCTGGTGGCTAGGTGGGTGACCTGTGTAATCTGCCCTTCGTCAGGTCAACGAGATCATACCCCATACTGACCTACTCTCACTGCTCAACTGGGAGAGGCTAAGAGCAAGCTCTCACTGGTCGAATAGGAGGTTTGAAACTGACTCTCACTAGTCAAGATGGGAAGTTAGAAACAGGCTCCCCTTCGTCAGATAGGAGGTCACACCCTGGTAATATGAGGACCTTTGCCACCCACTGACTGGCCATCTTCAGCTCTACCCATAACCTTGAGAGCCAAGACGTCCGTGTGTCAATCACCTTAAGCAGCTTCTTCCAATACTCTTCCCCTGGTCAACCTTACGAGGAAGCCTCATGCCACACGGCTTTACCGACATATTTCGTGGGCGTCGCCAGGCCCGTTAGGCTCCAGAGATACGGGGGTCACCTCCAATCATCCAGTCCCTCACCTACGGCGTCCCACAGGGCACGAAGATGGGTCCCCCAGTGTTTCCCCGTCCCTCTGAACGACGCCATGAATGGACGCAGCAAGCACCTGCTCCTGCTCTACGGAAGCGCTTGGAGGACTCGGCCATCAGCGTCAGCGTTGACAAGGGCTCTTCCCAGACAACCTCAACATTCCTCGGAGCTGGATCACTGCCAACCACGTCACTAACCACCAACCTGTCCCAAGGCCGGAGTCATGAACACCAGTCTCGCCTCAAACCCCCTATTGCCCTTGTACGTCCCATCCCTCTCCAGGCGATCCATTCCACCAAGCCTCCCGATCTGTGGACCAGGTTCCTTCGGGGTTCTTCATTCCACCTAGCTTCCAGATCTGTGGACCAGGTCCCTTCGAGGTCCTTCATTCCACCAAGCTTCCAGATCTGTGGACCAGGTCCCTTCAGGAGTTCTTCATTCCACCGAGTTCCCATTCATGTCCCCCCTCAGTCTACCGCCTCACGAAGCCCCAGATCCCCTTTCTCAGAGAGTTCAATCCACCATGCTTCTCAGTGCCACACTTGGACGATCAAATAAGCTGGTAGAAGCACACTGCCAGTGCCATGGCCAAATCCACCATCCATCGTCCCTTCATCCCCCGATGAATGACACTGGGACTCATTGCCCCGGGACTGAACCCCATTTTTCATTCTTCCGAAACTCACCTATGCCTCCCTCCCTCCCCACCCCACCCACACCTGGTCTTCCTCACACAACAGCAGCAGCTAATAGAAAACGTGCAGGAAAGGGCATAAACAAATATCTTCTTCAGTCCCTCTTCCACCGCCGTGCGGGAGGCGCTCAACCAACGGCACTCCCACCTCCCTCCGACGGTTGGGAAGACGATATTGCAACATCCTCTCCCCCCTCCCCCTCCACAGTTCCCACTGGTCCCCTCGTGCCCTCCCTAGTTACGGCTGGGCGTCACAATCGCACAGAGGCCCATCCCACACCTCCAACAGACCACCAATATATGAACAGCCACCTCCTCGTCAGCATCTTAAATCAACACATGTTGGTGAACAGACTCTTTTGACAACTCCTCCCCTTGTGATGAAATCTAAACTTCTCGAATGCATTTATTTTTGTATATATTTTCCGCCTCTGACAGTCTCTTTCTATACAATAAACAGTTTAATAATGTTATAATAATATTAAAAATAACAATATGCAATCATTTACAATAATAATAATAATAATAATAATAGGAGGCCTAAATGACAAGCCACCTTGGTAGACCTAAACGACTACGGGCTAACCAAGGATGGTCAGACTACAGGCTGCCCACAACAGGTCTATAAAACTACAGGCCACCCAGGCTAAGCCTAAGGGACTACAGGCCACCCAGGGTAGGCCTAAAGAACTACAGGCCACTCAGGGTAGGCCCAAAAGGACTACAGGCCACCCAGGGCTAAGCCTAAAGAATTAAAGACCATCTAACATGGACCTGAACACCTTACAAGCTACCCATATAGGCCTAGGTAAACTACAAGCCACCCTGAACAGGCAGTTACAACAAAGCAGTGCAGTAACTCACCAGCGAGACGATCTGGCTTACCTGTAAGAGACGTACACAACAATCAGAAATCATATAGAGAAACAAAACCAAAAAGTACTATCAAAACTTCCTCACTTTAAACAGGTTTTAAAAATCAGCTGATGAGGATTTTGTCATAAATCTGAGACAGCACATATGGCAACAAAAATAAACTTTGTCAATCCAAAGTTATTTATTCTCGCTATAATGCATGAAATATGACTACCTGCCGTAAATGTATTTTATGAAATGGGGACGTAAACTGATATTCATTTTCTGCGTTGTAATAATCCATTATCATCATCATCATTATCATTATTATTTGTTGTAGTAGCAGTAGTAGTAGTAAATAATAATAATAATAATAATAATAATAATAATAATAATAATAATAATAATAGTAACAATAATAATAATTATTATTATTAACGATTTTAAAAGCAACATTACTTCATAAACAGCAGACAAAAGACGAAAAAGATCGCATATAAAGAGACGAACTGGCACAAGAAATCTAGGATTAGATCTTTGACGAACAGAGTCTGGGTATGAAGACATAAACCAGGAACACAGCAGAACTCAACACTTGTGTTGTCCTTAATGCCGTGTACAGAACACCTAATGCAACAGGAAGAAGGGAGTTGTGTATGTGTGTGTGTGTGTGTGTGTGTGTGTGTACAATGAGTGAGAGATGGACTAATAATACATGGCAAAGAGCTGGAATTCAAGGACCGTATTAGGGAAAGAACACCTAACATTACTGGTGTTCTGGAGACTAGACTGATCGGGATGAGGTCTCGCCTGTTCTTTCCAGTGGATTACACGACAGCATTGGAGGGGACGGAGGAGAAAAGGGTATTGGACAAAGGACAAAGGAGAGGACTAAGAAACAGCACTACTTTTAGGAAGGAAGTTAATGGAAGATGGCCCCTCCAAACTATACATAAAGATGAGGTCGGGTATAACTGTGGGGGGAAGAAGTACATCATGTGGTAAATGAAGAAGTGCATGATATGGTACAGAGGTGAATACTGTGGTACAGAAGTAGTGCATAATGTGGTACAGAAGTGCATACTGTGGTACAGAAGTGCATAGCGTGGTACAGAAGTGCATAATGTGGTACAGAAGTGCACAGTGGTACATAAGAAATGCACATTGTGGTACAAAAGTGCATCATGTGGTACAGAAGTGGGTAATAAAGTTGAGAAGGTGCATTATGGTACAGAAGTGCAGACCGGTACACAAGAAGTGCACAATGGTGTTGAAGGAGTGGAGAGTAGCACACAAGAAGTGCAAAGTGTTTGATGTGTTCCAAGTGTATCCTAAGCTCCAAGCGCAGCTGTAAATAATGGAAATAAGTACCGAATACTACAACCAAAAAAGGGAACCAGCGTGAAGAAACCTCGGTCAGGATAGGATACGTCAGGGAGAGCGACAGGGAGATGTAATTGGTGCGGACATAAACGACAAAATGACCAGTGCCAATAAGTAAACTAGTCGTCTGGCTTCACAGAGCAACCCAACACAGACGAAAAATCTGTGGGTGTGGTGGTGTCAACAAGAGAGGGCCGATGGGAGGGGCGGTGTGGTGGCGGTGGTGTCAGCAAGAGGGAAGGTGGTAGCGGCGGCGGCTGTGGTGTCTTGCGGGAGGGGCCGCGCGGTGAGGTAGGCCACCGGGTGCGGTCGCGGGACTGCGGCTACAGACGACACGCTCCACCGCCAACCCCCACCTCCCTCATTGCTCCCCCAACTCCTGTCCTCCCTCACTCTCATTACCTCCACCACTCCTTCCTTCCTTCCTTCCTTCCCAGTCCTGCTTGCCTGCTTCACGAATCCTGCCGCCTCCTGTCACGCTTCATATCCATCGGGAACCTACCCTGCTTCTGCCCCCCTCGCTCTCCCTCATAAACACGTCCTCCTTCTACAGATGAAGGACCTCCCCTCACCTCACTGTCCCATCCTGCGTCTCCTCCAGGTAGAGGACTCCGTGTGTGACGGCGTGTCCTCCCAGCTGTCTTCTTCTAGAGGCCCGGGGAGGGCAACAACCGCCCCTCACCCTCTCTCGTCTCGCGACACACTGGTCTTCACCCATTACTTCACTGGTCCCCGCTTCCAGTCAGTCACCAACACCACCAGCAGCAGCGCTGTGGGGGACTACATGCCCGTCCCCATCTCAACAACAATAGCGCCAACACCAACAGCTCGAGGTCCCTTCACGAACGAACCACCAACAACAACGCCGTTGAAGAAGGCGACAACTAAAGCTGTAGCACCTACGGTGCAGGAAATACGACGCCCACGCCAGAGTTCAGGCAGCAAACAGCTGTTCCCCCTACACAAACACACAAAACAGTGGGAACATGACCCAGAAGGTGAGCTGGCAACCATCTGAGGACGGTGAGAGCAGCAGCAGTAGTAGTAGTAGTAGCAGTAGCATCTACAACAGCAGCTGTGCAGCTGCAGTAGTTCCCAGGGAGCGATGAGTGATGCAGCAGGTGGGTGGGTGGGTCGGGGTGTGGGAGGGAGAGGAACACCATCCCACTTACGGAAGTCGGGGATGTACCCACCGGAAGTTACTTGGGACGCCCACCCAACCCTACACACTCCCTCTCTCTCTCTCCAACACCACACCCTCACCTCCTCCCTACACACTCCCTCTCTCCAACATCCCCCTCCCCCTCTCCTCCACCACACCCTCAACACCCTACACACTCTCGGCTCCTGCACCACAGTCCAAACTCTGACCCCCCACCACAACATACTAATCTTCAGCGTCCCTTAGAAAACCTACACACTTCACCCTAGAGAGAGAGAGAGAGAGAGAGAGACTGGGCAGGATTTGGAGGTAAGTGGGTCCTTAAGGTGTGAGGCAAAGCCAAGGTAGGGTATATGGCGCAGTCCTACTCTGTGTGTGTGTGTGTGTGTGTGTGTGGAGATCCTATCTGCAGTGTAGAAATCTCCTACATCCTCAGCCAGGTCAGACGTGAGTCGGGGGGAAGGGGGTGGGGGTGGAGGAGCAGGGAGGCGTGGGCGTGTGAGGTGAGGGGAGAGAGAGGAAGGGAGGGGGCGGCCTTGTTTCCGGCCTACCACCGCTCCCTCTCTTTCACTCACTCTCACTCTCTCGTTGCGCCCTACGGTCCCAGGAGAGGGCAGGGCAGGGCAGGGCAGAGGGGGAGCTACCAAAATTTCCCATCTTTCAAGAGTGTATTCGCTAAAGGGGAAAAGAGCAGCCATCCACGTATAACGGGTGGCCGGCAGTCCTCTTCCACCTTCAGGAAGGCCTGCCAACGCACCACAGGCGTTAGAAGAGGCGTTCTGGTGTGCGCCGGCGTCCTTCGCCGGTATTCAGAGGGCGGGCGCCGCCTGACGTCTACTGCCGGAGGTAGTGAAAGGTCAGGGTGTCCTAAGGGCCCAGAGGAGGAGGAGGAGGAGGAGGAGGAGGAGGAGGAGGGGGGCGAGAACCTGGGATGCCACCAGCTTCCCGGGAGATGGATGACCCGCGGAAGTGTTGGTGGGACAATCCCACTTCCCCATCCCAGGTCCCGCCCTGTCCCGCCCGACCTTTGTCCCGCCACAGCCCCCCCCCGCCCCCCCTCACCATCCTTGCCCAATTTGTTTTGTTTCCTGCAGTCACCATAGTGGCTTCGGGGGGTGAGGGGGAGAGGTCCACAGTGGCCCACAGGGGCAGTGTGGGAGTGGGAGAAGCACAGTAGAAAGAGGAATGGGGAATGATAATTACACATGACATCATTAAAGGGAAGGACACGGTACTGTCCCAGGACACAGCACAGCTTGAAACCCTGACCAGGGCACCGTAAAGCCTCCACACCGTCGTGGGATATATCCCAGTCCCAGAGACTCGCACACTCACAGATACTAATAGAACAGGAAGTAAAGATGGAAAAAAAGAAATGGACAGGTAAAATATGAATACCTATAGAAGAGAGAAGATGAATCAACACAGCGGCGTGGGGGAAGGGGGTCGAGTTTTGAAGTTAGCCTGGGACAGTTTATAAGTCGGACCGCTTTCAACTCTGTCAAGTGAGGAGGCTGAGCTAGAACCATCCCAGATGTGGGAGCAGTACTCCATACAGGGACGGATCTATCCTTTGTATAAATGGAGCAACTATTCAGAAGAAAAGAAATTTCGACATTCAGTTTCTTGAAACTTGTGAGGAATTTTCGACAAAGAGATGGACAGAATTCTGGTCTTGCAAGCATTAAACTTACCCAGATTTTGTCTATTGAGGAAGCTGTATCGAGACGAGATGCAGATCAAGTGAGAGAATGGATGTGGATGAATGCAGTGCTGAGTCATCAGCGTATGAGTACATTTGGTTATTTGTGGAAGGAAATAGTTGATAAAAAGGAGAAAAAGTGTAGGGGACAGGACATAACCTTGAGGGACACCGCTGTTGATGGAGAAAGGACGGGGGAGGCTGATACTTCAACAGCCACTGAGACTGATCGGCCAGAGAGGATGCTAGATAAGAGAGAGCAAAGCGAGGGAGTGAAGCCAAAAGAGGAGAGTTTAGAGATGAAACCCGATGCCACACCCTGTCAAAAGCTGTGGATAGATCAAGGGCAACTACTACGTAAGATTCTCCCAAATTTAAGAGAGAAAAGAGCAGAGAGAGAGAGAGAGAGAGAGAGAGAGAGAGAGAGAGAGAGAGAGAGAGAGAGAATGACACGGTCCCCCTCCCCACCACCACCACCTTCTGACCTGCCAACGATAATATAACCCTAAGTCCCTCGGCGACTGTGCCAACGACAAAAATCTAACCCGAGGATTGTTGGCCACGTCTTCCCCTTACGAACGCAGTCTGCGTCCATTGAGGGAGCCGGTTGGGCCCAGCAGATAAGAGGAGCGCCCGGCCACTCCTGAGACCGGACCAGCACAGCACCCCCGCCCACCACTCAACCTCTCCCTCACGAACTATACTTGAAGAGCACTTACGCAGCCCAACTCTCCACGACCCAATATTAGAACAGCATTGAGTTCAAGGATAAGGAAACATTCTGCAAGCTGTTCACATCCTACGCACCTACAGATGCACAAAGAGCTAATGGAGAAGGTCCAGCGGAAGGCAACAGAGAAAGAAACCAGAATTAGGAGAACTGAGTTCCACGGAAGGGCTAGGAGCCTTAAAATCTGCCCACATACAAAGAGAGGTGGGTGAAGGGTGGCCCTTACGGCAACGCGAAGCTTTTGAAATAGATTGATGTCGAAGATAGTGAGCAATTCTTCGAGACGTGTAGGGAACAAGAGCCGAAGGACGTAAAGAAAGATTAAGCAAGATGCTTGTTAAAAATGATATGAAGTACTCTTTTTTCATTGTATACGATTGGTGGTGATACACAACTGGCTGTGGTGTTCCCCGAAGCTGTGGTAGTGATTGGTTATGGCGTTCCCGGTAACTGTGGTGGGGAGAGAACTGGTCATAAGGTGTTCCCAGTAGCTGCGGTGGTGGTGGTGGTGAGAGGACTGGTTCTAGTGTCCCCTGCAGCTGTGGTAATGATAAACCGACTGCCTGTGGTATTCCCTGTAGCTGTGGAGGTGGTTGTGGTACAGGACTGGTTATAACAGTTGGTCTCGCTAGCTGTGGTAGTGTAGGTGGGTCGAGAGGGGTGTCCGACAAGGGGAGGGGAGGTCCACCCATCAACCACTTGCACAATCCTTACAACATAAACACCACGACAACCGATCCCCCCCTCACCCCCGACACTCTCAAAAGTGACCCTCCCTTCCCCCCACCACTCCTTCCTCTTTATTACCCTGCACCCCCTCCATCTGACCCCCCCCCCAGCCTCCGCCAATAGCCAGCACCACTACTACCACCCACCTCCCCACCTTTCATCACCACTCCATCCGTGACCCACTTCCTCCAGACCCCACCACACTCTTCTCTTTATAAAAAAAACTCGGTCTCGTCTATCCATAACCTATCCATCGCTGCCACACTGTAAGCCACACTATCGCCTATCCCCAGCACGTCCCCAACTCCCCACCCAACACGTTCTGGTTCCCGAACCTCTTCCCAGTCATCTAAGGCGGCCCCCAACAACTGTGTGCTTACCCACATTGTAGACGTTCAATGACATGACAATGAAGTGATTCAATGACTTGATAGCCTTGGTTAATGGCCTCACTATTGTATCAATGCCTTTCTTCCGCCGTCCTGCACCCCCCACCCCAGAGGGGGGCCTTCCAGCTGACACAGTAATATCAACAACCTCTGGTACGAATCAGTACAGTATTTCCCTCCTTTACCAAGTCCTTATTCTACTGTTGTAGGGAAGATGAGATAAAAGTCCTTACTCTACCTACCGTGTAGGGAAGATGATGAGATAAAAAGGTAAGATCAGTTACTGATGCTCTGGAGGTTTAGGAGGCTGTGAGAGCAGACTGGCTAACTTCCATAACCAGGATTACCTTATATACACACACGTATCTATCTTTCCGTAACAGATTCACGCCATCTGTCCACTGGCCTCCCCAACACAATGGACCGCAATCATTGGGGGAGCTGCGTCCCCCTTGGCCGTCACAACCCGTCAGTGGACTCCAACTCCAACCCCACCCGACACTTGCCAAGAGGGCCGACAACATACCACACCAGACTCCAAATGGAGGGAAAAGTAAATATTATGACACGGGCGGCACCGTCCGTACGTACGGGCGTTCCGACACAGACGGTAACACACGGCCACGTACAGGCGTACACGGCCGGGTGTACGTATAACTGACGCCTGCGTAAAGTCACATGTACACTGATTGATTGACTGACTGATTTGTGCCGGGAGCACCCCGGCAAATCTATTGTGCTCCCCATACACACTTATACAGTCATTCGTAAAATTCGTAGTCTTATTATAACGAAGGGAGGTCCTTCCTCCGCTGGCTGGGACACACCGCCAAGACGAACGTACCGTACCGTACCGTACCGTACCGTGCGGGTACGTCTGACCCCAACCCCCCAACCCCTCCCTCCCTCCACCTCCCACCAGTCGCCCCTCCCTCCCCCCTCCTCCTCCTCTCACTCATCCTGTCAATCATCGTATGGGAAATTTATCTACCTTCTCCCCCCCCCTCTCCTCACCCCCCACCACCCCCGGGCCACCGATCCATGGGTCAGGGTTGCCTACCCTTAGGTCCCGACCCTGATCTAAGGCAGGGTTAATCCTACCTCTCTCCCTCCACCCCCCCCCAACCCTTCTATTCCCCCCCCCTTCGTGACCCGTCACTTCTTCTTCCCCCCCCC
>JAYMFT010025465.1:0-16240 GCA_038088735.1 Panulirus argus
CAGACCTTTCCGTGGTTTACCCCGGACGCTTCACATGGCCTGGTTCAGCCCATTGACAGCACGTCGACCCCGGTATATATATATATATATATATATATATATATATATATATGAACATGAATACATGAATACCCTCCAACAGCCAGGACTCGAACCCAGGACCTTTTGTGTGGTAGTCGGGAATGCTAACTGCATGACTATGATTGTGAGGGGTTAGCTTTCCAGACTACCACATAAAAGGACCTGGGTTCGAGTCCTGGGTGTTAGAGGGTATTATGTGGTTTTGGTGCATTACATCCATGATGAAAACTTCTTACAGCTTCCAGCAGCCTTCTTCCCACACCATATATTCAAAAGACCTTCCACAAGGCACCTTTATCAATTCAATCATATGCTTTCTCCTGATCCATGCCTCATACAAATCCTTATGTTTCTCAAAGTATTTCTTACCCACATTCTTTAAAGGAAACACTTGATCCACACTTCCTCTATCACTTCTGAAACCACACTGCTCTTCCCAATCTGCTGCTCTATACATGCCTTCACCCTCTGAATCAGCACTCTCCCATACAACATAACAGGTATACTCAACAAACTTACACCTCTGTAGGTTTTTTCCATGCATGCTCACCATTTCATGCATGGACAGATGTCAGAGTAAACCAAGATAATCTTGATATGGAAAATACATAAGAAAGTATAGGTGAAAGGGTTAAGAATGCATTTGTGAGAAAAGCTATATTTAATCCCAGTCAGTTAGAGGGAATTGGCTGAGACTTGATTGTATCCATCAAGTCCAGCCTAGATCTAGGCATCTCTGTCTACCATCGCATATGTACATGCTTTTGTACATACTAATGGATTTGATTTTTAATTTACCAATTTTCTTACAGATATTTTGAATGCAAAGACAAGTATGGGCTTTTTGCCCCGCTTGCTCGTGTGAGCAGGTTTACTGGTGGCTCAGCTACTCCTCGTCGGACATCTGTGGTACCCCAGACTCCTCGATCCACAGTCCGTCGATCCAATAGTAGGGAGTCTCTAGGTGGATCCTCAGTTGCATCTTCCACTGCATCATCTGTTCGGGGTACCAGGGTAAGACTTGGCGTCACATCCCTCACTCAAGGGCAGGTACCGTCTCCCAACTTTTTGCTGTTTTCTATGAATGTTGTCCTGCGCAGTGGCTTTCTGAAAAGTACTCCAGTATAAATATATAAAGTGTTTTATTACAGAAGCAGTCTATATGCACATTATGATTATAGTTTTATCTGGATATCCATCAAGGGTCATAGTAGCAGTTATTATAAAAAACTTGAGAGAAAAGGATTTATTATTAATTTTGTTGTTCATTATTTGACACAAAATTATTGTTTACAGAAATTTTGATCTCATTATGGAACTTTAAGAGGCTTGTTTATTATCATTCACAGCACTAATGATACTTGCCTCTCTTAAGTACATAATGGACAGATATTGATTGATAAACTTTTAAAAGCCACTGCTTCAAAGGATCACAGTATAAGCAGCAGAAATATGGGGTAAGCTAGACCAGCCTTAATAGACATTTGTTAACTGACAAATTTCAGTACTGAAAGGTAAATCTAACATAAATTTGAAGTGGATGCTTTTGGTCCATTTGTTTTTAAATGAATCTTAGACTTAAATCTTTAATGATTTTATGACTTGCTACCAAACGCTTGTATCTGCTAGGTTTAGATCAGTGATAAATACGGCACATCATTATTGATAGATTTAATTTCAGAGATCTTTTTGGTAGTGTTTGATATATTTAGGTTTATGTGCGTTTTGATTTTGTTCTTTTTTTATTTTTACTGATATTAGTGTGGATGTGTAAGATTGGTTTATTATTCCACGATTTATCTGAGCATCTGCAGACTTAAAGGTGATGTGTGTTTTTGTTATAGAGTTGGGGAAGCTAATGTGAATTACTTACTGTAGTTTGATTATGCACTGATGAACTTTTTCTCAGTTGTGCATTATTTTTAGACTGAAGTAGCTGAAGGAGTGAAAATAACATTAAGTCTCTTAACTCTGTGCAAAAGATTACGTTTTGTTTAAAGGCAAGATTCTTGATATTTTTATCTGGATTAAGATTTTTTTAAGGATTCCATGGTTGTGCTAGTGCATGTTAACATATGTACAGATTACTCACTTGCATTTGTTTACCATGGGTTTACTAAAACTAGTGATATAATGATGCTAAGTTTTGACAAAATTAATCAAGTAGAAGTAAGTAGATACCATTGATGTAATATCAGATGCCAGAATTAATTAATTAGCATTATATTTTTGGAAAATATGTTTTCTGTATTTGAAAAATGTGTTATCTAAGATATGAATATATTCTTCATCATCAGTCTGTTATCATATATTTTTTGTTTTTTCTTTGTTAGTACCGGTAATTTTGGAATTGACATTTTTAAAAGTTATTATCCTTCTTCAGCAACCTGTATTTTACTCTCTTATCTTTAACTTGGTTCCCTTCTTAATGTAGTCAGTCAAGTGCTTCTCACATATATCAGTTTATTAAATATTTTTTTCATAAAAGGTATTATTCGTGGTTGCTTGTGCCCACATTAGAGCCAGGCCTCTGAAGGAAAAGGTAAAATCACCTGTTCCTAAAGAGGTGAAAGACGTACCCCTGAAAGTGGAGACTAATAAGGTCTTACCCAGAAAGGAAGATTGATAGTAAGAGTTGGAAATAATACATGAAGTAAACAGCTCTACAGTTTTGCTGAGAAGGAGAATGGTAGAACGAATTTGCTACTCATGAAGTTGCCAGTACTTACACAATATATGTGGGATGTAGTGGTCTTGCAAGTGCTGTGTGACATATTAAGAGGAGGAGACACACCAGCAGGCATCTTTTACATATAGAAACTTTAAAAGAGAAATATGAAATCTATTTCAGGATTGCAGTTCTTACAATTTGTCTCATTAACCCTTTTACTGAAAATCCTGACTTGTCCATTGTGTATTTTGTTGTGTGGCATGACTCTTTAACTTTTTAAAGTTATACCTCAAAGAGTATGCCACTGTTCTCATGGTGACTAGATGCCAAAGGCTGTAGCACATTCACCTGTATGAAGAAAAGTGGAGGGCCTAGGAGTTTTAGCACCCTTAAGATTTTGGAGAGAGTATTACAGGATTATGCTGTTCTGGTGATGGAGGAAGACATGAAATGTTTATGGATTTCTTGCAGAATATCATTAATTTTCTGCAAAGTAGATATTCCTACAAACTGATATGTGCTGACACAAATATTGGTATACAGTTGAATTGTTATAATCAAAGCAAAAAGAACACAATAGCATGTTAATACCCTAGTCAGTGCAGTCAAGCACCCTACGATGCCTAACAGTAACAGAATAACCAGTTGTGTCCAAAGTAGTTTAGCATTTTTTATAATCTAAGTGCTTTATTCACTGCCACAATCATATTATGAGAATCATTTTTTTTTTTTTTTTTGTTAATTTTCCTGTACCGGGAGCTGCACTTGTGGATGGGTATAATTTATGCTTACTGCCAAATGGAAAAGGTTAAGACTTTAGTTATATGGATGGACTGAATATCATCTTACATGCATCATGCATCTGTCCTCCATTTCTTTTACTTTCTGTGTTTACATTCTTTTTATTACCCTTTCTTCTTCCATAGCATATTATATGTCTACATCAGTGGCAGATATTGTTGATGAACAGAATTCTTTCACATTTAATTTTTTTATTTTGAGGTTCCAGTCTTGGACAAATGTCCACTTTGAGGCTGTGACATAAATGAAGTAAAAGAAAGGGCCAAAAAATTTAAGTTAATAGAGACAAGGAAAGATGATTAAATTGTTTTTTAGGAAAAGGTTTACTTGCCTTTTGAAAGGGGCCTGGTTGTAGCAAGTAGGAAATACGTGACAAGGTAGAGAGTTCCAAAGGTTTGTAGTGAAGGGAAAGAAACAGACATTATGACTGATCACATTTGAATTGCCAACAGTTATCTTGTGATGCTGTGGCTTGATTATTACATAGTATAGGTGATGGCATGAGCATGCAAGCAGCCACTTCTTGGGAGTAGAAACCCAAGTAATGACAAGTTTTGAGGTCAGAATAGGAAAGTTAAGTCAAATTGTTTTCGATCCACCTTTATAAAGTATGTTGAACTTGAACCTGCCTAGATGTGAGAGCAATAGGCTACTCCATCTACTGACAAATCAGTCCATGTAATTGAAGCAACTGTTTGGAATGAATTTACAGCATCTAAATAGGACATTTGGTTTTGTAGAGATAGACATAACTGTTTGCATAATGTGATTTAATAAGATAAGGTGCTATGGTGATAACAAGATGGTTATTATGTTGAGTGGTGGAAGCACAGAGCGATCAGGGTACATGGAAAAGATGTAAGGGGCTTTAGAAAGGGAGTAGGAATTGATTAGGTTTAAAAAACCTGTATAGATCTGAATTTAGAGAGGTATTTTTGATGTACTGAAACATAGATAGGCAAGAGATTGGATATGAGAACAGTTGAGGAATGCATTGTTGCATTTTCAGTATATGAGTGCATTTCATTATCTTATGAAAGAGGGAAACTGTTTATAAAAAGGAGGAAGTGTTTAAGGAGACTGGACAGATCCCTGGGGAATGCCGCTATTGGTGATGAAAGAGGGAAGATTAATTTTTTTTTTTCACAAGCAGTTATGGAGACGGACTGGTCAGACAGAAAGCTGGACAAAAGAGAAGAGGGTGAGAAGAAAAGCTAAAAGAGTGATGCTGTAAAAAAACTTCAAACTGAAATGGGTGTTGGGTATATTACATGAAGTTATGGTGTTTGGAGTAGCTTATGAAGGTTTAAAAATTTGCAATTAGAAAAACTTGTACTCATGTACTGTTGCAGCTTGTTAGTGTAGTGGTGACCTCTGATATTTAGCTGGTCAGGAGCCCAGAATTGGATAATCCATGATACATCATATCAAAATCTCTTTATACATTAAGGGCTACAACATATGATTCCTTGGAGATAGACTCATATGGCACCATATCAATATCTTTTTTTTCTTTTCAAGGGCTACAACATAATTTTACTCAAAGTCTCTTTGAGAAGATGACTAGACATAAGTAAGATAAGGTAGCATACCACTGGTGGATCTTTGCTGTGCTGAAGCCTTTCTTATAAATATTAAGGTTGTCTTTCTGTATCTCTGGGCCTTGATAAGGGTGGTCCATTGATAAGTCTGAGCCTTGATAAGGAATCATGTCTGTGAATTAAGCCTTTGATAAAAGAAAAAACGACTATGATTAAGAACTCATGCCATTGTGTGATATTTTGTGTGACTGTTTGGTAACAGTTGCTTGAGCTGCAGTCGCTCGTTGTGCAACTTAGTGTTACTGCAAGTTGATTTTCAGATATTTAGTATGCATCATGTATAGATATTATTTTTTCTTGCATGATATCTTGCATCCTTGGTGTCTGATGCTAAGAATCTTATTGCATCTAGATCTGTGGACTGAAGTTTTTGTTTTCAGCTCTGTATTCTGTATGATACAAAACACTGGGAAGTCTGAACATTTTATTTGGTCTTCTTATGATTTGCAGCATGTGACTTGTGGACTTACAAATGGAAGTGAAAAATCCTTTGGAATGGCAAGGGAAGTTTCAGTGCCCAATTTTTTAAAAGGAATAAAGTGCCCAGGTGCAAGGAATAAAGTCTTCTTTCATAAGTCATTGATTCTGACTTTTCTTAGATCTTATCCTTTCAGATAATACCTGGAAATCTTATTGGATCATTTTACAGTTTTCCCCAGTTCGAGAACCTGTGCCATATAATGACCATCATTGGTGGCTATGAATTTGTGGATCTAAATTAAGCCTTGGATAGGAGTTGGTGGCTCACAGCCAGTCCAGCTTTTCACTCTCCCCATTTGCATTGCATGATAGATGGGTATATGGTGAAAGTTAGGGAAAAACATCTGCCAATTATAGTCAGACTGGTCCAGTGGTTATTTTAGATGGCTTTGTCCAATGGAAGTTCAAGATTCGGAGTTTTTAGGGTAAGCACAGTATACCCACATCATATCATAAGTGTTTACCTCTTAAGTGGAAATGTGCTGACAGGGAGAATTATTGATTTGATATAGAGAATCCAATCAGGGCAGTGGAATACTATAATGATTTTTATGCATGTTGTAATAGAATTATGCTGTTAACAGGTTTTGAGTCATGGCTGGAATGAATGACAAGTATGCTGTCCATAGAAGAGCTTGTGTGATTCCTCTGAAAGTGTATAGGATAGAATGAAATTGGAGATGGGCGATATGCTGTCTTTGGGATTAATCTGGCATATGAGGTGGTTATGTTAAGCTTTGGAGTTGTCTTTTGGATTTATCTGTTAATGTTCCTCTCTGGTTTTGGAATATTATACATGATAGGTAGAGACTGGATGTGTGCAGATGAGTCGTTGCCTGTTTCTACCTATTGAACCTATCCAATGCAGTAGAAGCAATTAGTTATATTGGAAAGTTTATCAAATTGAGATAGGTGTTTTTGGGTACATTACTTGATGTTATGGTGGTAGGAATAATGTTTGAAAGTGTAGAAATATGTGAGTAGAAAACATGTGGCCATGTCCTGCTGCAGCATATTAGGGTGATCGTAATCTCTCTTACCTAGCTTGTCAGGAGCCCAGAATGAGTTAATCCATGCCTTGAGACAGTGCAAGTAAACACAAGGCTAGGTAGCAGTTTGCTGTTGTTGATATGTATGTTCTCAGTCACAGCCAACTCACATGGAGGGCATGTGGTTTTTCCTCAAACATGAACACCAATTAGCACAAGTTAGGGATAATACTAAATGAAGATTGTTGGTCCTTGTGATGAAGAGGAAGATTTTTAATGATTTGCAGTGATACGTGAAATATAGAAGTGGAATTGAAGATATAGAATATGAGAGGATAGTATAACAGGATAGGATTGTTTAATTGTCTTTAGGTAGAAGGAAATGGTTGAACTTGATGAGAAACTTCGTGGGTAATTGGATTGATAGGTGTGTGTGGTTATTATATGAGAGTTCTTGGAAATGTCCTTGTAGGTATGAGTGTCTTTAATATTAAATGGTTATACTCAAATATGCTTGAATTTATTGCTTTAAGGAAAGTTCATGGAAATAACATATGTTATTGGTTACACTAAAAAGTATTGAAATTGTGGGTGGTATTAATAAGTGGTTTATGATACACATAGTTATGCATCAGGTTGTGTGATATCACTGTGCTTCCTTAAGAGTTTTGTGGATAGAGCACTACATTAGGTGAGAACTAGGCTAGGTGATAGTAGTGTACTTATAAATCACAGTGACACAGAATGGAAGTTACCTTTCAGACAGTTCTGTACTGTTAACTATGTAAATGAAAGAATATGATTGAGTAGTGGGATATTTTGATGTTTTTAGAACAGGATGCTGAGAGGGAATGTAAGTAAAAATAAAAAATGTTAGTATGTGATTTTACAGTTTGAGTGGTGATGAGTTACAAGTTGGATGGTTATAGGAAAGCTGAAGGAAAGCTGAAGTTGAGATTAGATTTTTTTGAGGGAGAGAAATTGGAGGTGTTCAGGAAGTTTTCTTGAATAGAAAGCATTAAAATATAGATTGCTCAGAATGCTTGCCAGAAACAGTGTTTGTCCCAGCTGTTATTCACAGGTTTGAAAAACAAATGTATATAATTCAGGGTAGGTAAAAGTTGGAACATCAGAGATGGAGTATTTGCATAGTTTGACATTAGGAAGATAGATATAGAATGAATGTGTAAGAGGAATGATTAATAAGAAAAATCATTAGTAACATGCATAGATGAAAATCTTTAGGATGGTGTATGGTCATGTAGACAGTATGGTAAATGATTAGTTGGTCTAAAATATATATGTTATTAGGAAAGGTGTACAGGTGAAGAAAAGGATAGATACAGTGAAAGAATCTGTTAGGATTAAGAATATATCAGATAGATGCCAGTGGGAGGAATTTGAATCAGATGTGATGTAAGCACTTTGTGTATGGGGATGATGTGACTAGAAACATTAGTCTTGGCTAATGTATTGACTTTTTTTGTGCAAGGTGAAGAAGTAAGAAGCTTTGATTTGAGAGTGGAAGTTCAAATTGAAATTTAACATGCTGTACGTTGGTAGAGCATGTGTAGGTGATTTAAGAAGCAATATGTACTTGATTCACCCCATGAAATTAGGAGTGGATTTATTGATAGCAAATTGGTAGAATATGATAGCTCTGTAGATTCATATGTAAGCCAAGCAGAGACATTACAGCGAGTAACACAGATGTAGGTTAGCGAGGATAGAATCTGAAAAGTTGAATGATAAGGTGCAAAAGGCAATGATTGAGAGATGATAAAATGCAAAAGACAGTGATTAAGAGATTTGATGCTAGCTTTCATGGTATGAAAGAGCAATGAATATAATTTCATTGCTGAAAATAGAGAATATTGATGAAAGGTAGAATTATATAAAGATCAAAAAGTCTCAGGTTAGTTTTGTAAATGATGCCTGTTCTGAAATGAGGTGGCATGATAGCTTTATCATATTATGTTCTTTAAAGTTGTAAGTCTAAAAGAGATAATTTCTAATACTTGATATATATAGTTTTTAGTCTTTTATGGTTTTATCTAGTACTTGATTAATAGAGTTTGAAAATTCCAGCATGTGCATACCTTCAGTTTAGCCATGGAGAAATTAGATACTGTATTTACCATTATTCTTTATACTTGAAAACTAGACTTATGTTGACTATAGATTTGAATATTACTGTTAGATTTGCATATCTATAAAGTATTATAGTATCTCTTGCAGTAGTTACAGCTGCAGTTACCATAGCATTATGCTGTATCTCATTATGCAATTTGCATAAGATAATTTACCTTCAAAAAATGGATTTACAAGTGCTGTAATTTTCTTTGACTGTTCTTAGATTTGTATGTTGTGTTCAGTCATGAATGATAGCCTGGTTTAGCCTAACTCATGGTTTTGTTGCATTTTCACCTCTGCATGTTAAGATTTAAGTAGCACAAAGTTGCTTGCTTCATTCATGACTTATGCATGTTTTATGAATATTGTATTGAAATTGATATCTTCATGTTTTTCAAAATAATTTTCCACACACTCCATCCTTATTCATGATTATTGGGTAGAGCATGTGTTGGTAGTTAAAACCTTTTTTTAATTGACATTCAAGCCAGAAATTATATTCTTGACGAAATGCTTATTTAAAAGAAAAAGGGAAAATGAAACAAACGTCATATTAATTCAGTCTTTCGATAAATAATATTAATTCAGTCCTCTGATAACTTATTGTCGAGTAAATCATGTTTTGATATAGGGAGTATTATCAGTATCATGTGAGAAAATGTTAATCGCTGAAATCTTTTGAAATGATTTTTATTTGCCAGAATTTCCTTAGAAAATCATTGCACTGATTTGTATTTCTCTCCAGGATCAGTTTGTCCAGCGAGCCTTGGGAGAATCTTATAGGATCCCCCATGGCTAGAAACCTCTTAACCTCCTGTCTTCTGTTGAGGTTAATGCCTCACCCCTTGTTAAATACTTGTTCAGTGCTAGCAACTTACTAGCTTGGTTCAGGTCAACCCACCAACCAATCAGGAACTTCCACTTAGTGATGACATCATTATCCCTTATTGATGGCATTGACCTACCTTACTGTTTCCTGGAGCCTATGTGTGTGCAGACATTTACTCCAGCCATTTTTTTCCACATTTTCCTTCCTAACAGCAGATAGGTAGGGTGTACTATATCATATAGTAGAAGTATTTAATATGATTGTACATTTATTGACATTTTTACTTATTTCAGTTGTATCCTTGCTTGAATGGATAGTGACACTTTCTGCCTTCCCCTACTTCTTCCCTATATACCCTGGGACTTTTTTTTCTGTTCCTTGTAGGTTTTGTGTATGGACCACTTACAGGGGTATTACACATAAGCAGGAAGTAAATTTATAGATACATTTGTTTTGATTTATTCCGGAAAGACTTCAGCAAGAGAACTTTATTGCTTTTGCCCAGTTAGATCTCTCAGAGGTTTCCTAGAGATCACCAGAGTCTGTCGAGGGGAATGTCTTTTTGTAACCAGAAGGATTTCTCCTTGGACTAAGAGAGTTGTTTTATGTGCCCAATCTGGCCTGTATGTCCATGATTTTGGGGAGGTAGCTTCCGCCTTTGCTTATCTGAGGAACTTTTACTTTTAGAAAGTCAACAGTAGAGGTCTTTGGCATTCCTCTTACATGTCTGTTAATGATATCTTAGTCTAGATTTCAACAGTTTACTTGTTGAGGCCCTAGTTTTGCCACCTCTGTGGCAGACAGACCCTAGTTTGTCACAAGATGACTTGAGGTACTTTTTTTTGTGTTACTTTACTTTCTTTTTGGTAAGATTTTCTCTAACCCCTCTCCATGTCTTGCCAGTATTTTTTTCCTTACTTTGGTGACCATCAATGTGTTGATGTCCATGTTTGGGGAATTTTGAGGCAAGTTTATAGAAATGGCAAGAGGACAATAATGTCATCATTGAGAGGAGGTTTGTAGATTAGTTGAATGACAGATCTTGGCTGAGCTAGTAACTTGATAGCAACAAGTTGGTGGTTAGAAAGGGGTGAGTCATATCCCTCAACAGAAGGCAGAGGGATAAGAGGTTTCCAACCCTCAAGGTTCCTAAAGATTATCTCAGTATGTGCAGAGCATCACTTGAGAGAGATATAGTTTATCATAAGAATTTGCATTTTATAAAATTTTTTAATTAAGTGATTGTTCAAAGAATAATGTATCTTCATGTCTGTAAGATTTCTTTTTTCATCTGTTGACAATTTTACTTTATAGTTGCAGACATAGAAACATATCCCATTAATGATGTAGCGTGCAGGAAATTTTAGTATTTGCTTATAGATATCTGTCGTTATTACTATTATGTTCAACCGGATTTACGTTATACTGCTTTGCGTAGAAGAAATAAATTATTTTTTCAAATTTTCTCATCATTAAGATTTTGAGTGTAATGGAAGGTTATTTTGTGTAAAATGATGTAAACTTACTTCTGAAGGCTGAAAAATACTTCTCTGGTGACATGGAATGCTCTGATACTTTCCATTTAATTGTACTTGTTAAATATGATAATGAAGATATACTTGTAAAGATATTTCATTGCTTCATGAGATGATAAAACTGTAATGTAGAGGAATGGCTAGATTTCATGTGAAATGATTTGTCATATCCTCTGTGTGAAGTAGTTTAGTAGGGTAATTTTGAATTTAGTTTTTGTTAGTTTCCCCTTTTTTCCAAGTGTTCACTCTCAATTAAAGATGAATAGGTTATATAAAAGAAAACCATCTTTATTTGATTAGAGTGGAAAGTTTTTGTCACTGAGAGAAAAGTTTTTTTGCTTAAGTGGTAAGTTGTCATCTGAAATATCTTTTTTTAATCATTGTCATGTACTTGTTAGGAATTTGATTTCAATTTGTCTTCAGTTTGCAGTATGTTAACACTTTTTTGATGAGTTCTAAGATTTAGCAGAAAAACACACTACCATCCTTATCCTAGTGTCTTGTCCTTTGTTTGTCTTGTTCCACCATTAGTTTGCCCTGCTCCATTTTTTTTGTGGATTTCCTTCCCCCAGCTTTATCTTGGTTTCCAGCCCTTGATACTGTTACACTAACAACCATTCATTTCCTCCAACCAGTCAGCTCAAAACTTACACCATTTTTTTACAACTTGATCCGTTTAGCATGTTCCTTCTCTATGGATATCTTTAACAGCTGCAGAGGTTTTGTGGATTCTTTTTATGTTATTTCTAAGTTTGTCCAACATTGTTCTACCATATTTGTTTCTATGCCTCAGCCCTTAATCATCCTGGAAGCCAACATTATAAAAGAAATTGAAAAGATCAGATAAGGGATTATCTGATTAGAATGAATGAATACAACAACTTTTTCAAATATGAAGCAGAATGGCTAAGAAACAGAGTATTAGATCAGTTAGATCAAGAGGCATAAGTTTAAGGTGTTGCAGGGGAGGAATGCACTGCTACACAATGTGACATTATCTGTCTATATATCATATCACTTATGCTTATTCCCACTGGGAACTCCCATCAAGGGGGTGGCCATGACAAACGAGTCTCCACTTATCCCTGTCCTTACATGCCTCCTATGCTACAAACACATACATTTTGGTGACATTATTAGTGAAATTATGAATGGAATGATGTACATGATTATGTAATAATGTATAAATGAAAACAGTGTCAAGAAATTCAGAGGTCCTAATTTTTTGGCAGTGGGTCAGTGGGGAAAATATGAACCATTGTACATTGTATGGTTGTCTTGCATGATAAGTAAAGTATGGAAGTTTACCAGGTTGAGAATTAGAACCAAGCTGCAGAAAGAAGTTAATAGAATCATTTGAATAACATCTTAAGATTTATTTTTGATTGTTGGGTATGTGGGAGTAAGGGGCAAAGGCTTAGCAAGGAATTAACTTCGAAGGAGGCCCTAACTTCTGAAGGTCACTTGTGGTTCTCAACTTTAGTATGATATGGATATTTAAGGGAATTTCATG
The DNA here is from genome assembly GCA_038088735.1 of Panulirus argus. Taxonomy (NCBI): domain Eukaryota; kingdom Metazoa; phylum Arthropoda; class Malacostraca; order Decapoda; family Palinuridae; genus Panulirus; species Panulirus argus. The sequence continues at coordinate 12,634 of JAYMFT010025465.1, forward strand.
TGGTGAAAATGAAAAAAAAAAAAGTTGATTTAGCTGATTTTTGTGGTTTAGATAAAGATGCCATTAAAGAAATGAGTTGGGAAAATGTGTGTGATAGAGGTACAGAAGAAAACACAGATATTTATTACACTAAATGGATTAAGTCATCATAAAGAATTGTGGGCTTACTGTAGAATACTAAGGATGTGAACCTTTTACTTGACAGAATTTATATTTATTTGATATTAGATATGACTTCTGTCTTTTCTTGCATTAAAAGAATGGATGCACTTGCAGAATATTCATTAAATATTTGGTTACAGATATTTCCATAACTTGGGCATTAACAAGCATACAGAAGACCCTGGGATACTGTCCAAATATTAACAGAAAGAAAATTAATATGGTTCATTAGCTGTTAGAAAAGTTAACTCAAAGTAATGGGCCAGGTAACTCTTCCTCCCACTTGGGTCTTGTTTTTTTATCTCATTTTCTGCCTGCATAGTGTTGGGTCAGGTGAACTGTGACTTGCAGACAGCTCCAGACACACTACATATATGTGATTTTGAATTAATTCACAGTTAGGATTTTTGTTTTCCCTGAAGCTCAGACTTCGTGATTATAGTATAAGATGTAAAGGTAGGTCCTTGACATTGAATGCACAAAGCATCTCGTTAGGTTCCTAGATTGTAGTATCTAGTTAGGTTTCTAGTTTGTAGTATTAGCATTTTACTTGTAGTACTCATCTGTATTTAAAGAAGCATACATTACATGGAAATGAAAAAACTTCTAATGCATGCATGTTATAGTTGAATAAATATAGATCAGTTCTTTATTATTGAACATAACCAAGCATTACATGTTAATGAGATTGAATAAAGTGTTCATCCTTCCCTGCAGAAATACAAGCTAAGTGACTGTTTGGTTTGGGATGGTAGTGTGTTCCTCATAGTATTGATTAATCTTGTAATGAGTTTTATCGTACTGTATCTTTTTGAAATTTTTTAATTGTCGTAGAGAGTAGAAGTATCTGTATTTTTTTTGCCCTTGAATTTTTATCTTTTCTTGTCAAATAAATGTAGATCATATGGTTATTTTTGATATATTGACAGTGCAGCTGAGCCTCATTCATAGTATAGTATATGAGTAAATGACACATTCTTTACAAGTAATTACTTCTGGCAGACTTCTTTACAAGTAATTACTTCTGGCAGACTTTCCTTGGGATGCCTGTTGTACAAGTGATTACACAGTACATATTGGTACTGGGGTTTATGAACACTTACTTTCAGATTTGTAGATAGTTATATTTAGGTAATGAATAACTTTAAAAATTAGTAAAGGAATCTCGCAATGATTTTTCTCTTTCTGTTGTAATTTGTGTAAGAAAAAGCACCATTGGTCATGCATTTGAATCATAATTTGCTTTCAACGGGGATGGAAATGATAGCTCATTCATGTTATCCCTAATTCAGTCTGATAACTTTTCATATTAGATTATTGTTTTAAGGCATTTAATAGTAACAGTCATACATTTTATTAATTTTTTGTATATGATTGCTTGATAAAGTGTCAGGTCATGTTTAGATTGAGTTGACAGAAGAATGAGGTTTAGATCTGTATGTAGTGCATGTAATCAACAAATTTTTGGGAAGAATTATTTTGTTTGTTGTGGAATGACTAATGGCATGAACCTTTCCAGAGACCAACCCCTAGAACCTCAACATCATCAGTTCCAAGCACCAAGGCACTTCAGGTAGGAACATGATGTAATTGCCTAATTATATGTATCTTTATTTAATCATTCATTTTGTGATATTGACTCTGATAGTGTTAGATTGAGGATATTAACTGGAGTTGTTTTTAGAGGAAAGTTATCAGAATGATTTACAGTAAAGGTATGCACCCAAGATTAATAAGGGATTTATTCTAGGTGGGTGGGGATATGAAGGCTGTAATTGGTGATATTAAGGTGGTGCCTGCACTTGCTGGGTTTAAGGATATTGTTAGTTGTATTTAGTTAGATATCTTTTTCGGATAGGAGAACATGGCTTATGCACTTCTGTGTATGATTCTTTCAGTGGCCACTTTTACATTGCTGAACATAGTCATACTGCACTTTTATTGAGATGATGCATCTACTGTTGTTCTTTTTCATCTCTCTCTTCCATTTTTGATATGTCTTACTGATATATGAAGTGGGAGAGCATCTTTTTAGGATTTCTTGGATACTTGGTTTAACATTAAGTTACAGCAAGAGCTGGTAAAAGTTTGAAGGGAGTGGTTTGTAGCCTTAGGAATATCTTAAGGATTATTATTTTACTGTGTGTAGGTCTCATTTCATGTAGATTATGTTTTCTCATTATATAGTCCCCATCCTTGTTCAATATATCGTTATTTTGAAAACATGTAAAATCATTACATTTCTGTCCACATGCAAGCTGATAACATTATTAAAAAATGATGACACAAGACAATGTATATACCTGTACTTGTAGAATGACTTCACTCAGATATTTCTTCAGATAAATGTAGCAATAAATCTTCCTCTGCTTTAGCTGCACTATAGGCCAGCCCTGCTTATACTAAAGATTTGCTGGAATTATGTTTTCCATATTTCTTGACTTTTGGTTTCATTTTGTAAAGATATCTTGAGTGAATATTGGGTGCTTAATTGCAAGTACATATTTAATGAAGGGTGAAGGTTTTTCTTGTAAAATTTTAACCCAATATAACTAATCCCTGTTAACAAAGTCTGAATAGTCTGTTTCAGAACTCTGATGCGTATCTTGCTCCTGGGTTTGTCTTCACAGCCTGTGCTGAAAATGCTCCACTTCAACTAAAAATTATTGCATTGCAAATATGGATGAAATGTTGCAAGACCTCTGCATTCTTTTTATCATATTTTGCAATTGTGATACTCTTGCCTTTGCCATTCTTACATTTGAATCATCCATCACTCAGTGTATGGTATCAAGGGACTTTGGCATATTGCCATTTTTCCTTGGATTTGGTGGAGTGATTTGCTATTATCTATGGGAAAGGTTTGGATATGCTCCTTTGAGTGTACTAATTTTCAATGTAGGTTTAATAAACTTTCTTCTGAGCTTATAATTGACATGTATAAGAATATTGTGAAGTGTAATAACCTTCCTTTCTGAACTAACATACCCATAGTAAAATATGTTGGGTCATCCAGAAGAATAGGTACCCACACTCTTGCTCAGTTGAATATGAGGATTGCATAGAAAATACTTAGATATTGAATTACCTTCTTACTCTGACACATTACATGAAAACAAAATTTTCATAAACACTAATCAGAATTGACCCATAAAACTTGCGGAAATGTGACCATAGCAGGTATTTTGAGTATGCAAAGTGTCACTGTTATAATCCTGCTATTAATACACTCATGTCACAAAATTATTGCTCTTGAGGTTGGAGGTGAATGCATTTATATGGAAAAGAGATGAAGCTCATATATTGATAGAATGTGGTATTAGGAAGATTAATAGGTGCTTAGCAGAACACAGAGATATTTGTTTTGCTTTTTTATTATATATATATATATATATATATATATATATATATATATATATATATATATATATATATATATATATAT
>JAYMFT010025476.1:0-30928 GCA_038088735.1 Panulirus argus
GAGAGAGAGAGAGAGAGGGGGGGGGGGGGGGATTCAATAACCAAACTGTAATATCCAGCTACTGTTGCACAAGCAAACTTTCTACTTTCATCTGACGGAAATGGAAAATACTTTGTGTCAAGCACTAGACTCTATGTATGTGATTACTATTTGTGTGTTACTGGGAAGAGTTTTACACTAGAGTTGCCATCCCTTAACCTTATATTTTATCTACCAGCCGCTAGGGGAGGAAAAACAGCTGGGTAGATCATGGACTGGCTGCTGTGTAGGTTTGATCCCAAGAATCATGTGCATGTTTGACTCCAAGTAAGGATACACATTATACCAAGGAAGTGTATGTTTGTGAGGCAGAAATAATTCTACCTCTGTATTCCTTGTGCATCATACAAGGCAACTAAAAGGGGTAAGAGCATAAGGATGGAACCCTCCCCCTATTGTATTTCTAAGAGATGGTAGAGAAAGAGCCAGAGTAGTGTTTATTATCCATGAAGGCTCAGGCTGGGATGTCTGAATGTGTGGAAGAAACTGCAATGAGAAAAAAAAAAAAAAAAAAAAAAAAAAAAAAAAAAAAAAAAAAATCAATATTCTGGCTCTGTGTGAAACAATGCTCAAGGGTCAGGGAAAGAATGGTTTGGGAATGTCTTAGGGGTACAGTCAGGGGATGGTGTGAGGAGAAAAGCTAAGGATGGGGTAGAACTTTTGCTGAAGCAGGGGTTTATATGAGTATGAGAAAGTGGAAGGAAGCGAGTTCCAGACTGATGAGTAAAAATAAATAAAAGAATAAGTTGAGATAGATGGGTGATTATTAGTGTTTTGGAACCACTAAGCGAGTGTGCCTGCAGTTTTGATGCAAAAGATTGGGTATTTGTAATGGGTGACAGGCAAAAGTGAGCAATGTGGAAGTTGAGGGCATAACTAGGTGGGAATGGGGTACCAAATATTGTGAATAGGAAAGGGGAGCAGCTTGAGAGATTGTATTCTGAAAGAGGATAAGAGACTGGGAATACCTGGTTTAAAAAGTACATGTGGGTGAGTAGGAAAGATGGTAGAATGGCATTATTTGATTACATACTAATTGAAGGGCATGCAAAAGAGAGAGACTTGGATGTGAATGTGCTAACAGAGCAGCTGATGGGATGTCTCATCATCATCTGGTGGAGCAAAGGTTCATATTTGCAAGTTTTTTATGAAAAAAGTAAATGGCATGAGAAAGAAGAGGACAGTGAAAAAAGGTGAGCATGAAAAATAGCAGTGTGACGAAATACCTTGAGATGGGCGATTTGAATGAAAAAGTGGGTAATGTGGCAGCTGAGGGTATAACTGGATTGCATGAGGTATTCAGTGGGGTGAATGGAAATGGTGAACAGCTTAGGGAATTCTGTGCTGAAAATATACAGGTGATTCGGAATATCTTCTTTTAAAGAGAGGGCATACAATGGCAAATGTGGAATAAGAAAGACAATCAAGTATTACTGGATTATGTACATACTGAAAGGCATGCAAAAGAGGGCTCTTGGATGTGAATGTGCAGAGAGGGATATCTGATCCTTACCTAATGGAGGTGATGGTAAAGTTCTGGAGTGGCTTCTGTTTAACAGGGTGTAACTGACCTTGGAGGTGAAGCTTGTGTGAATAAACATCATGAGAACTTGTGTGTAGAACAGGAAAAGATGCAAGTTAAAGAAGCAAGGGAATTGCATCAGGAATGGGAGGCAATATAGGGAAGCAGTATTGGCATGAGCAAGAAAAGTGTGTGGCATGTGGTAGGTGGGAAGTGGGCATTTGAGAAAAGGTAGCGAGTGGTGGGATGACAATTAAGTTGCTACTAAAGGAGGAGAGAGGCATATGGGCTGTACTTACAGAAAAAGATGCAAGTGATTGGGAAATGTACAAAGAAAGAGGCAAGAGGTCAAGAGGAAGATGCAGGAACTGAAAAAGGGAGGCTAATGAGCAGTGGAGTGAGCGCGGATCAGCTAACTACAAGAGAAGGCAAACAGCTGTAGAAAAACCAGAGAACAAGAAGGGGGGCAATTGAGCTAGTAGTATCTGGCAGTAATGAGGTGAAGTACTTTGAAGGATTTACTGTGTGTGATGATAGGTGGCAGATATAACTTGTCTGGATCAGGGAGGTATGCAAAGTAAGAGATGACAGCACATATGAACAGACAGTGACAGCAGCTCAAATGAAGACAATGACAGCACCTCATATGAACAGTGACAACAGCTGATATTAAGTAACATACCATATGAACAGATGTAGTACATGAGAAGCTCCTGCACAAACATTCTGTAGAAGTAGCTCAAAAGAACATACTGTGAGAGCAGTTCATATGAACTGACATACAGTGACAGCTCATATGAAGACAGAATGACAGCAACTTATCTGAACAGACATACTATGACAGCAGCTCAAAGTGAAAAGACAGTGAGAGTAACTCATAACAGACATACAATGACAGAAGCTAATATGAACAAAAATACTGAAAGAAACTATCATTTACAGACAGACTGTTAAAAAAGCTAAAGTGAAAAGACGAACTATGAGAGAAGCTAATATGAAGCGACAACACAGAGAAATAAACAATCTGTGACAAACTATATGGTGACTGTGAAATCAACACATATAATTGGATGTACAACAAATATCTCATAAGAATGGATGTATAGTGCATTTTCCCAGTAGCTCCCAATGAGCCTTTGAAAATAAAGAGGTAAATATGTGTGCAGATGTCTGAGTGCAGTGTTCAAGCTGTCAACCCCTTAACATTAAAATTTCTAAAATATATGCTTTTCATATGGTAATCTGCTATGTTAATGTTACAAATTATGACAGCACAATCTTGTGAAATTTGTAAGGCACTAAAAACTTGGCGGCTATTTAGCGCTTTATATCAGGAAATATCTAAAAAACTATTTACATAAAACATTTGGATTTCATTTACAAGATATATAAAAAAGTTAAGCTATTTGAAGAAAATCATTATTTTGGTTTCCTTCATATTAAAAGTAGACAAAAATTTCCCCGATACTATGATTCCTTATATTATTCTTATTCAATTTGTATTCGACTCTGAGACTACATGTTTTGGCGTCCGTTTGTACATGTTAAAGGGTTATATTGCAAAGCATCTTCATGAAGGATGGATATTGTACCAAAGAAACAGTAAACAAAATTAAATTTCGTTAGAAAAGTTCCATCTTTTCCTCAATACTTTACCGAACACCCACTGACAAATTTAAGATGATCTACTTCATCATACACAGCCAGCCATACCTAACGCTCCCTTTGTGTGAATGATTTGAATGATCGCTAGTTTAATGGCAGGATGGTGGAAATGTTGAAGGATTAAAAGTTACCCCCATCAACTGCGCTAGAAATAATACTTGATCAATGATATGTACTGTAAAGCCAAACGGGCGAGACCAGTAAAAACACCGCGGCGTGGGTGAACACTGGGAGACATGTTTGGGGCAACATTGTGTGAGTCATCATCAAAACGTGAGGCCGGGCCTGAGGCCAACTATCCGAGGCAGTGTTCACCGCCATGACGCACCCTTGGCACCCTCTCCCAACACCACAACTGCATTATTACAGCTTTGTACCGTGCCGCCCACGCCATATACACACGAAGGCTCCCTCCACACCTCTCTCTCTCTCTCACCTGCACCCACACTCTCTTTCTCTTCCCCCACCACCTGCAACTCCTCTCACTCTCCCACATCCTTACACTAACTATCAATTTCTCATTTTCTTGCTTAAAATTCGACAGCATTCAAGATCCCAAATAAACATTTTGCTCATCAGTATGACTACCCTTATTCGTTTTATGACATGACTGTGCCTCATGTATTACTTTCCTCCTACGACTAACCCAGAACTGTCATGTTGGGCTGGAGATGCTTGTGGATAAAAAGAAAAAAAAAAATCGTGGCTGCTTCCCCGCGGCCTATAAGTAGATGTGGTAGTCATCAGGTTCCTCCTCCACCTCCTCCCTTCGCGCTTTCTAGCTTGATGTCCGCAACATCTGCGATCAGACACCCGTCTCGCGTCTTCTCAACAGCCGCAACTAAAGACAGCCAATGTTACCATATCGCGCTTCAATTTACCATGAAGAGACGGCCTAGTTCAAGTTGGCCAACCACGTCCATTAGTCATCAGGCCAACATATACATGTTCATGTTCAACTGGTACACACTCTTACCATCACTGATCACGCAGTGAGAGTTTTTGTGGTTTTACGATTGTCCTCAACAACTGCAGAATGTGTTTGAAGACTTCGGCTGGTGGATGTAGCTTGACGATGTAGGTTTTAATGACCCTGGCCTAAAGCCCAAACAACCTCTTACCGTAACGTGGGGTAGTCATCCACATGATTCTCAAACTATGTAATTCCTCCGAACATTTAACTTTTTACATTTCCTCTCTGATAATCGATAGGATAAAAAATATGGTCACCTATACTGCTACCATGACCTTATGTAAATTGTTGCTCCATCAGGTGGCAGATCCTACAATGGTCCAGTCAATTACCTGGTCCGTCTTTCACAACCTGGTCTTCCGCTTCTCCACACCCATCGGAAATGTAATTTCCTCCTCCTCGGGCCGTGCCCAGTGCACTTGAAGCAATGCGGAGGTTTAAAAAAAGAAGAAAAAAAAATCCATGGAGACACAGCCAGGAGGTAAGCTTTAGCGAGTCTGCAGGGTTATACACTGTCAGCGAGAGGAGTGCCACCAAGTGGTGTCTGCTGCACTATACGAGCTTTCAAGATGTGTACCCACGACCCTTGGCTGCAGAGTCCTACAGACTACCGAGGTTTAAAGTTCACAATCTCCTCAGCAACCGTCAGCAGGCATGACCAAATTGACCGAATACGCTGCTGAATTAGTTCGTTGGCAAAGGCGTAGCGAACCTTCGAGAGCGGAATAAGCCTAACTGAGGGTGGGGGCGTGGAGGGTGGATTGGTTGGCCACCTGACGATTATCTACGCTTTAGAGGCTGATATTACAGGGTGGAGAGTGTCTCGCGTGCCCAGTCCAGCAACAGTCCTTTGTCTTTCTCGAGTCACGCATTGGTTTAGCTACGTCCTTCTGCCTGCCACAGCACTTCACCAATACGTCATGACCGCTCCTGAAAAACTGTAACATAGCGAACGTAAAGACTCCTCGTTGTGGTAGTGAAATGTTGACACACACCTCCAGATACAATACACGCGCCGGTTTTATCTTTACAGTAGTTTCCGTATTCTGACTCCTTCCCAAACGTAAAGACCAGTGCATTAATGTAAATGGATCTTATATTCTACTCCCAGCAACTCACCACTTGTGGCGAAGCGAACTGATCCGCAGAAAACACGTTCCACGTGCACTTTAATCACTCCGAATCATGTAATCACTGACATCAGGCCTACCCTCCACCCTTCCCTCCCTGTTCTTCCTCCTTATATATATACCATTAATATGCTCCCTCATAAATCTCAACTTCTCGTTACAGTCGCCTTTAACGAGGAAAAATCTGCCAACATTCGCCTGGACGCAGAAAAAGTGGTAGCATCTGAGTAAAAATCTTGTCGGGAGACCTCAGGGTAAATTACAGCGCTCCCTGACAAAGAAAAAAAAATATACTCGGGCCGCCCAACACACCAGTAGAGGGGACGCCTACAATAGGGGGTACAGGAGGAAGGTCTGGGGGAGGAGGAGGAGGCACACGAAGCTGTTGGAAAAGCCGGGAACACCGACGAAACGACACACACACGAGGGCGCGGACGAGAGATACTGGGTAAAGGATAAAGAACGAAATACAGTTATCAAGAGCTAAAATAATGGAACACCGAAAACAAACTAAAGAAAACATGGAAAACATATTCCTGGAAAAAGATAAGAAGAGAGGGTCTCTGAAATTATACAAAAAAGAGTGCGAGAATTCTGGTACGCAAGACTGGAGATGCCACGCCCGTCTGCTGGACTTTATGGCAAGCCTTGGAAAGTTAAACTTTTACATACTTTATGATGATTCTCCCTGACCCAATAGTTCACAGCCAGTGACCGAGAATCTGGGGAGGTATGATGAGGAATACTAGTAATAAAATACATGGATGAGGCAGGGCAAGAGATGCAGTTATCCTGAAATCTTCCCCCAACAAGTCTTCACGTATCCTCAGCACGAATATAACCAGTTAATCCCGTGCAAAATTCTTCACCACCAACACCAACAAGTCGGACCTAAACCGACCAACCCCCACCAACAGCCGCTCCGCTCCCAACTTTTACAACTGCCAAAAGAAATCCAGTAGTGTTTCAAAACTTTGGCCGCAGGGTGGCGTGTGGCGTCCAGCCGAGTGGACCAGGGGACATGCCGGCACTCGTCTCCACCTTGGAGCAGCGCTTGGACCCCTTAAACATTTCACTAACACGACGGTGCTGTCATGAGCTACGATGGTCTGGTCTTCGACCCAACCCTCGAGGGGTCGTGTAAATACGCCAGGCTATCATCACACCAGAGTGTCGTGTCTCACTCAAATGGACTAAGAGGGTGGCTGCCTCAGGCTTTTACCCTGGTCGGCCAGCCAGCCAGGACCGCCCCTGACCTACAGTGAGGGCTACTGTCCTCCTCCTCCTCCCAGGTGCAAAGCGGGAGTTTGTGGGCTGGTCCTGAGGGCAGGGCAACCACCAACAGTAACACTGTCAATATCGGCTGGCTCCATAAGAGGCAATATGAGTTAAGCCTCCTCCCTGCACATATCAGAGATGCCAGGAGGATGCACACAGGCTCGAGATATGGGCATAAGCCGACCCCTTCCACGCGGACCAAAGTCTCCATCCCTTGCATTGTTTATCCCCCGGTGGTAATGGTATCGCCGGGGTAGAGGCACTACGACTCGTAAATAGATATGGAGGGGAGGGAGGATCCCTGCCAGAATGAGTATCACCTATAAAGTTGCCGTGGTGGTGATGGGGGGAGAGGCTTCCTTCTTATAGCCTTCATGAGGCTTCTGCTGCTGGCGCGTGTCGGGAGGAACGGGGTAGAAGGCCTGCGTTACTACCGCCACCCCATCTACGACCATAAACCAAAACCTGTGCATATGGCTAATCTTCCGCCATATTTTGTCACTTATCCACTGCACTACGCATTTCATTCGGACGCTTACATCCTTTAGATTTATAAAGCCCATTTACGCTTCAATATATTTTGGGTTAATGAATTTCAAAGTTTAAATCAGGTAGCTAATTTCCTGACAAAGACACTTTGTGACCTCCGTAATCCTTTTGCCTCACTGCTAACTGGATAAGCATAGGGTGAGCAATGAGCCATCAGGTGATACCGGCACATATCACATCCAGTTTATTTTTGTCCAAACTAAGAAATCTAATAACTATTTTTGTCTGAGTGGTTCACAAATCTCGTAGTGTGTGTGTGTGTGTAACGTTGCCCCTCTCACAGGGTGAGCCTGACAGTACGGCACAGCATCAAGAAACAGCTTTCCTTCTACGATGACACTGCTGCATTTCTGGGTGGCAACACCTACCTACTCCCGTCAAGCAAACTGACCAAGTTGAAACTTACACACAACGTCATTTCTTCTCATTCCAACACTTCTCTCCTCCTTTCCAATGTCCTCTGATGACCCTATGGTTGAGCAGCTCAACACTACAAACGGTAAAAATCAACGTAACGTCTCTAACCTATATTGGGAACCCCCCACGTAAAGCAAATAGCCAAGTCTGTCTCTAAGAACCTGGGAGTCTTTGTCAGATGCCGAGGATTCCTCTCTCCTGAGCGGTTACTCCAATTATACCAGGGAGTGATTCGTCCTTGTATGGAGTACAATCCTTACCAGTAGCTCCACGTACTTCCCCCGACTGCCAGCCTAATAACAAAACCTACTCCATCAGTCCTAATCAAGTACCCTGACGAGTCTTCAAAACCCTCGACCTACCAATCTTTCCTTCTTGGAGCTGTTGATTTTCTTTCCATTCTACGGATATTGCTCCTGAGCAATAAGCAGGCCGGCCACTCCTGCGGCAAAAATCAAAATAATCGACAAGCCAGTCACTCCGTCGCCTGATTACCGTTTGGCCGTTGGCAACAGAAGAGGGGAGCCGTTACTATACCTGTTCTCCCTCTCCACGGGTAAGCTGTGGATTTCTTTATTTTCTCCTTTCTCTCTCTTCCTGCACCGTTCTGTTCCACACTCAAGCGCGCACGCTCTCCACTTCCCAAAACGCATTTTTTCATTTCCCCGCCCGTAAAGTTTTTCTCTCTTCCTTCTTCGTTCAAGGTATAGACTTCCACGTCAAGCAAATCTTGTCGCTCGACTCCGTGACTGAAGTATTTAAGGGTTGGAGGTGGAGGGATAATCCATGCTACCTTACCTTTCTTTCGATATGGCTATAAAAAAGGACTCTTGCCCGTGTCGAGTTGGTCCGCACACACACACTCCGATATATATATATATATATATATATATATATATATATATACACACACACACACAAACACACATGCTGTTTTGAGAAATGCGTTGTAAGGGTAACAAACATCTCCACAATAAGCACATCACGCGATGACAAACTAATACAAGTGTAGCTCCATTTGTGATCAATCAAGACACGTGCTCCCTCCCTTCCGATGTCTTATCTCCAATTCCAACCCTAATTATCCCACGACCGCCCATTTCCCTCCCGTCCGGAGATGGTGGCCTCTCTCGCACGCGTGCCGTCGCTACACCAAACACGATTTATTCTTTTTTGTTTTGTAGTTACGCGAGTAGAGTCTGGGATCCGGTAAACATGTATCGCTCCCTCCCTCGTCTCCGAACACAAATCCATCGGTCATAACATTTGGTCAAGGAGCGAGTGGGAGGATAGGCATGGGAAGAACATCATAAATATAAGAGATTTTTAAACCCTTGTTAACAAACGTGTAGCCCGTCATCTTGTGTAAGTAGTGGTGAAGGCGAGTGGAGCGTGTGGTGGTAGTGGCCCACAGGGTGAGGGAGGGTAGGAGGGAGGCAGAAGACCCGTGGCCAGTTGTCACACGCCACTGTGGGCGGGAGAGGCCACTTGAGCTCGGGCCGTCTTCCACGCGGACGGATGTGTACGATTGTGATCTTTACGTGGCGGGAAAACGAGCGTAATAAAGGGTTATCTGGTTAGGCCAACCCCAGCAGCCTCCGCCAACGCACGTCTTTGTATCAAAGCACCCATATTTGAGTAAAACTGATCTGCCTAACTGTTGGCCGTAAAACACGCATGATCAACTGCCTGATTATTACCTGGCAGAATAACCGCCTTTATAACAAAAGCTGAAAGACATTTGAGATTTGGTGAATGTTAAACTAAAGAGGCCTTCCTTACTTCAGTTACTTCGAAAGAAAGCAGCAACACATTCTCCTCAATGCTCTGCGCCACGCCGGACCTTCTCCGGCCCCGGGATCTCTATGCACACACAAAGAGGGCAAGAATCTATGTCTTGCTCTGCCAACCACTGCCCAGGAGGAGGAGGAGGAGGAGGAAGAGGAGGCTCACTCGAATCTCCCTCCGGCAGCAACGTCATGGCGTCTCCCCTGTTGCACCACTTCTCCCCGAACATTCCTCCCCTCTCGCACGCTGATCAAAATAAGTGTAAATTTCTGAGAACACAGGAAGGTGGGAGGCTCGTGAGAGGGGAGGAGGCTTGCGAGGAGGGAGTTTTCTCGGGAGAGAGAGAAAAGAGAGAAAGGCTACGGTCCGATAATACCGTAGATCAGACGGAGACACGTGTTGCAAGACTTCTTAGGGGAGGCGGTGTTGACGCATGCGTCAGCTTCGTCTATTTCCCGGCAGCAGTGACGCCACTGTCCAGATTCGGACTCGGTTTGGGGGACACAACATAAATATCCAGCGGTGTGAGCTCAACCCCGTGGCGTCCGTAACTGTTGATTTTATGGACACTCTTCTGCGGAAACACCACTGAGGAAATTACATCCATACCGCTGCTACAGGTTGCATTACCTGAGAATGATGAAGGGAGAAGAATGGGATTTCTCGGACAGTTTTACAACGAGGACGAGAATATTACCACCACTGATAGGCCACAGAATCAAGACACTCCTAGGTCCATGCTGGCGTACTTATAAATTTTTAAGCCCTTGTTCTGGCTCAGCTACGAAGTGGTAACTTCTGCACTGGGTAAGAAGAAGAAGAAGAAGAAGAAGAAGTGGCGTGCTGGACTGGCACAAAACTCCACCCCTCTTCCTCCTCCCCCGCCCCCTACAAGGCCGTAACATTTTAAGGATTCCAACGAGGCCCATAACCTCCCAGGCCTTTCTATCGCGATGAAGGGGTCGGCGTAGCAAGTTCAGCGACGGAGGAGGAGGAGGAGGAGAAAGGCATCTAGAGGAGAACAGGAGGATCGCGGTGGAACTTACTGTGTACCGTCGATAGCTACTGGTAAAAAGCTTGAAGTGAGGACCACTCCGGAGGGTCCACGCCCCGTTCTCCTGACGGAGGGACCACTCACGAGGCGATAGTCGTGATAGTAAATACTTTGGCGCCCCCCCCCCCCCCACCCCGCTTTCCCCAAACCAAGACCAGTGAGAATAGCATTGGCCTGGACGAGGAACCTCCATCCCCGCCTCCCTCCCGTAGATAAAGCTAGTACCGTGCCATCAGTTTCACGAAACCCACAGTAGTGCCATGCCGACCCGTTGAGGAGCTCGCAGCCTGATGTATGACAGGACGACACGTCGCTGCTGTTGCTGGGTGAGAATAGGGAAACCTCGGGGTGCACGGGAGCATGGAGGAGCGAGAAGCCATTCAACCTCCGGCCGGACGTCACTTCCCGCCACAGCTCTCATGAGGCAAAGTTACTTTCCTTTTCGAAGAGTTAATAATGATCAAAAGCGTCCGACACACATCAGAAACCCGTACCTATGGTGCTACCAAGTGACCATTCTTAAAAAGTGAGGTAAGATGCGCATGTTGGGACTAGGAATTGGACTGTGTAGGTGCGAGTGAATGGTATATAATATATGGGCGCGTGACTTAAGAGGTATTACTTGTACATACGGGGTGAGCCGAGGGGGATGTGTAAACGGAAGACGTCAGTGACGTAAGCCATCCAAACACAAGCCCGCTGAAAACATGTGCTCTAACATATGCTCTGGAAGTCTATACTCTTAACCACACTTAATCTTCATTTTGTCCCTGTCTTTTCCCTGTGTACACATGGCCTCGAGAGCCCCCCCCCAAAAAAAAAAAAAAATAAATAAATAAATAAATAAATATTTGTTATTAACACATTTCACAGGTCTTTCATCATCTACCCACTGAGAAAATCCAATAAGACATTAGCATTCTCATGATGGACCTGTGGGTTTCTGCTCTAGATCAAATCCTTCCCCACCTGAAGGGCCCAGGCATATCAGACTACTTACCTTCAGATTCCCCCCCGCCAAAATCCACCCGCGGCTAACTTTCTCGAACGTGGGTTGTGGGTTCCTGGCAGCAAAATTAACGCTGCCGCTCCACATATATATATAATTCGCCGTGACAAAACAGGCGGAATATTTTCTGTGGACGTGCTGATCGTGTGATAATGATGATGATGCTGGTGATGATGGTGGTGGTGGTGAGGATGGACAACATACAGCAAGACTTACCTGAGTGAGGGAGTCAGGGAGCGCGAGAGGCCTGGTGGGTGAGGTCGCCGCTGGGGTATGGAAGGACACAGTGGTGTGCAGAGCAGGAGTCAACCCGCCCAGCCTGGGCAGGGCCGTGGGTGGGTCACGCTAGGACAAAGCAGCCCGGGCAGGCAGCGGCAGCCGCCTCTCCCTGTGCACAGAACACACATTGGCACATGGCTACGGGGCAGCCCCGGGGTGTTGGGGAGGGGGGCGAAACATGACAACAATAACACTGTGGCTCACAGAGGCAGGTATCAGGCGGGAGGCTCCGCTGTCTGTGTGGTCAAGTCTTCTGTGGCTCTGTCTGGTGGTCGGGGGAGGCCAGTGTTATTGTTTATCATGCAACCAAGAGCCATGTGGTCAGGTGTGTTGTGCAGGCGGGGCTGCGGCATCCCAGGGCCGGCCGGCCACCCCATAATATTGCGGAGAGCACCACTCACTCCTCTTCTCTCTAAAACAGCTATAGCCCAAAAAGGTGTCCCAGCGCGTGGGGTGTGGCCTAAACGGTGCCCAGCTATCAGCCATGATCGTGGTGGTGGAGGTGGAGGTGGTGGTGGAGGTGGTGGTGGTGGTGGTCAAAAGCTTCAAAAAGTTCTTGTAATGCCAAAATATAGAGCAGCAAATGTGGTGTGGGTCGTGTTTTATAACCTCCCCCCCCCCGACCCAAGCAGCTTGACAGCACTCGCGCATTCCCATTCACAGCCTCAAGCAACCAGGCAATGTCTGTCCCCAGTACCAGGCACCCACGGCTCCTGCCTGCTAGCCATCCCAAGCACTTGCAACATACCGAAACAATAACCATGACGTAGCGTTCAACAATACTCACACACACACACACAGTCTCCAAGGGATCTTACAAGAGTGAACATCAAGGTAGGGAGACAGATCACAGCAGCAGAGTGAACACAACCCTCAACACGATCAACAATTCCAAATTATCACTCAAATACAACAACAACACACCGAGGGAAGAAGGATGCAACGCTAACATACAGCAGAAGAATGACAACGTCCCGTTCTACTAGCGAAAGACGAGAGGTAAACGGAGAGGGAAATATGGGAAGGAACAGCGGCAAGACAGACCTTCCCACTCTCTCTCTATGCGTGACCAGACACAGCATGAGAGCGGAGAGGAGCTTACTACAACAGCAGGCCACCTCCGAGGTCTCCCAACCCCTCAAAAAATAAAATCCACCATGTATTACTAGTTTACATGACCATTCCCTTCGCCGGACCTAGGGTTTCAAGCGGAAGCAACCGGAAAACAAGCCAACCATACAGACACAACGTTCACTGTCCTTCCCTTGCATCCATTCATCCACTCATCCTTACCTAGTAAGGCACACTCCTAACACCCCGTGGATGTTTCTTTCTATTTTCAAATATTTTGATGAGGGTTATATTGCCGTCACTGTCTGTTGAATGACGTATGGAAACTGTGGTGTTGCTATATGCTCCTGTGACGAGTGCGTGGGGGACGCGTGCGTATATATATATATATATATATATATATGCCGCTCCGCCACCCTCGTCAAAGGACATATGGTTTTGTGGGAAAAAATCTCTTGAAGGCGGGTTACAGGCCAGTTGACTGGTTTTGTCGGGAGGAGAAAACTTGTGGAGGCGTAAAAAAATATATATAAAAAAAAGGAAGGTATGGTTTGACTGACAGAATATATATATATGGCAGACTGTAGACGGAGTAGCCGGTATGAGCAAAAAAAGTAGTGGGCGTGGATGGAAGTGGTCCATCTTGGGGACTGGTTGTAAGCGTGGATGCCATGATTTCAACTCTGAAGTGAAGGAAATATTTTTTTTTTTTTTTTTTTTGAGGCTACGAGTTGGTGCATCAAACACGCTGTGGACGTGACAGATGGTGAGTTGAGAGTAGGCGTAGTTAACATGTAGACTCGCTTGGCGTGGTCGTTGGAGGCGGCAGGACCCGGTTGGAGTTGCCACCCTCCAGGAGGGGCGGGGGGGGCAGGGGCTGGACAGATGCCCCCCAAGGGGTGACCGCCCACAGGTCCTGCGTCGCCCTAACAACCACCCGCAAGTGACGTAAAAACTGGCAGTTTCCTTGTGGTGTGTACATCTGTTCCGGAGCCATCGGCCTTCATACCCAAGTGTCGCCATCACAGCTCAACGCTGCGACGAGCAACTCTGCCTCTCGGCTCACATCCAACAGGACGCTACTAGTTTTATTACAGCATTTTTTTTTTCTTTACAAAGTATGCAATACATATGTATATATATATCTATATATATATATTTAAATATACACTTGGGAACACATATTTGGTATCAGGTAGAAATGGTGCCACCAGATGGGACCTACTAGGGACCAGCTCATCGCCTCAAAGACATCTGATCTCCCGTGAACGTATTACTGTCATCCTCGACTTTCGCGAGGCACAGGTTATGTATGGAAGAGATGTGGGAGGAAGGAGGCGAAGAGCGGCAGGTCCCTGGCAGGGTTGCTGGTGGCAGGGGGCTTCGGAGGGGCGGTGAGGAGTGGGGACGGCGGTGGTCAGCCAATACTTACCGATGTTGGGGTTGGTGAAGTCCCAGCTCTCGGCATCGTTCTTGTACACGTTCAGTTTGGTGGGCTGCAGGGCAAAGGAAACAAAATATTATAAAGCGAAAATAATTAGGAAAATTACAATACTTCATAAACAAAAAGCACGTTGAAGTCGATTATAATAGTTAAAAAAAAATATATTTATATATATATATATATTCTAAGCATTCTGTAGATCCCTTGAGAGAAGACCAATCCAACCTGGATCCAGCAAGACTACACTACCCAGCACTTAGCAGCAATTTCCATCCACTCTCGTCCAAGAGTTGGACGCACGACAGCGGCACCAATATGTGCACTACTTTCACTCGCACCTACTGCCAACATTCCCCAGACACCGTGAGGCGAGGGATGGCCATGATGGTGTCTCTTGATAGACAGGTACGGTATGCGCTGGCAGTGGCGGGGGGTGGGGGGGGGCAGTAGGTAATGAAGCTGGTGTCTCCTGTCACTGGCCGGCCTGAATACCCCTCACATCATCTTGGCTCCTCCTCCTATCACACTCCTCTGCCTTACTAACAATGTAATAACCTCCTCTGGTGTCAGCTGGTCGCTCGCACCTGTTGGCTATGTGCTCAAAGCATCTAATCTCAGTCAGGCATGTCGCCTAACACAAGTTTTACCCCCCTACTCCTTACCACGCACTATGATACACGACTCGTAAGGCTAAAAGGCTTTGCACCTATTACTCTAGAAAATGGCAACGGATGGTTAACTACGTACCTATCATTCGTACGCTCCAGTTTCACCAGGGGTTTCCATGTCTGGGGACACTAACACAACAAGACAGGGACACATCATAAAGCTGCATAGAACACCTCAACGCCATCACCAAAATCCACCAGCCATGGTCTCTCTACAATCTTCGCAGACTCAAAGAAACCACCTGTCTAAACTCGAAAACTTGAACGCCACTTCCATTTTCCCCCAAACGCACTCATGCATATCCTTCCCAGTCTTCTTCCCTATCCTTCACACAACATGGGTAAGGAGAGGCATGAGGAAAAGCGCGTGCAACGCATTCGCTGTCCCCTCCCGCCAAGAAGCTTTGTCAACACACTGGTACTTCCCATTCCTCCAACCATCACTAATACCTCAACCGAGAGCTGTGTGTGTGTGTGTGTGTGTGTGTGTGTGTGTGTGTGGGGAGGGGGGGGGTGGAAGCTAAAGCACTATCTTCGCCACCGTCACCTACCACCAAAGGATCCCTCGTCCCAGAGTTGTAGCACGGCACCAGCCCCACACGGAGTCCACCCAAATCCATAAGAGAACAGTATGATGACATTCCCATCCCAACCACAATCAACACCATCTGTGATCAGCGGACTGTCACCTCCAACGATTGTGTAGACGCTGTCCATAACATATTTTCAGCCTTGGGCAGCCGTCAATCCGCTAATTCGTTCGTTTTTGTTTAGATTAGTCTCTCTCAAAGACCTTCCCCACAGCTTCCACATAAAAATAAAAACTCATTAAGACCATCCACTTCTTCAACTCGAGGTCTCCCCAAAGAGTATACATAGCAACACACTGCCCTTCCACAGAGTATCCCCCTACACCCAAAGTTCTCTCCCTCGACCATTAGTATCAACCTCTAACTATCACCCCACAAACATTCCCCTGTGTGCACTTCAGACCACCACACACCAGCATTTGATCTCAACTTCCGATCATCAACACCCCCTAGCATTCATCTCAACTTCAGACTTATCATTCACCTCGACTTCTGACAACCACCGCAGCATTCATCAGACCACATCTCCGCATTTAAGACTCCTCTTGAGCATCCATCCTTACCTTAAACCATACAAACACACACACATCCTTCCTCCTATACATCCTAGCATCTCCAGGACCCAGCTGAGTCCATGCCGTGCAAGACACTCTCCAGACGAAGCACCCACGCTCAAGACCTGGTCGACCCCACCTACTACAGCACACACTGCGATCTAATCTAATCCTCCAGCGTAGCAGTTATTGTGGAGGGAGGGGTGGGGGGGTGGTGGAGGAGGAGGAGGTAACAAATTACCAGCCATTGTCATAAAATTTTTCACCCTCGGCTTCATTTACTGGGTCGCGGGACGGCAGCCGCTGTGACGAGGCCGGCTCGAGATGCTCGAGGAAAAACATTCGAGCCGGCCTCGCTCCCCTCCTCCCTCCAGTGATCTCAGGCTGGGTCTAGCTAGACTCCGGGAACAGCACTTCACCACGGCTGCCTAGGCAGGCACGTCCCGCCTTGAACTTTAAGCTCCTCCCGGCGACAAGTTACCAGCAACGTCCCAATCGTAGACAGACAGTTTTGTGACTGAAGAAAGAAGCACACTCATCTTGCTTCCGTTTCTTGGGCACGACGGTACGACACGAGCACGACGTCGTGCTCAAACTGTAGCACCGTCGTGTTCAAAGGTCGTAACGTCGCGTTGGCGGAGTTACACAGCATCGAGGGAGGAAAAGACAGCTGGAGGCGACAGGAGGTGGATCTTTGGACGAGGACGACTACTCACCAACCAACGCACTCCGTAGGCATCTCCCCGCCACCAACATACAAACACGTCACCCACGTTGCTCATACCACAGTTAGTGCAGCTGATGCGCCAACCTTCGACACCCGGACACACCATACATACCTCCTGCCACCCATGACACCTGAAGCCCTACACCGACCACGTTATCTTAAGGACTTACGTTTCTCAGTATATTTAAAAACTGCCTCAACAACTGGCCGCCTCGGAAACGCCTACATCAACACCCCCAGTTCCACCAAAAGGGACGGTTCGTCTTCACAACAATTTGAGTTTAGGTGAATCGTCTTGATTATAAGGCCGAGTGCTATGGCGTAGGTTAGATATTACTAGATACTCGACAGACTTGAGTCTACAGAGGTATACAAATACAGGCGAGTACGAAGCGTTATACAAGTCGGCCGAAGGCCGTATGGCTTCAGTTAAGGGACTGCTGAAGCAACTCCGTCGTCAGGAAGGTCTGTATATACAGCCGGACACTTAAGGTCGTCAGTGTCAGGAATGTAAGGAGAGGCGACATCGTTCCACCAGGTTCTCTGGTGCGGCTGCTGCCTGAAGGCGGGCACGGCAATGAGCAGCCGTCCATCTGCCAACAAACGGACGTCGTCAACTTCCACATGAGAGCCGGCGGGGTCAGGTGCAAGCACCACCTACCGCAGGCATCATCCAGGAATGGCGTATACCGACATGATTATAATCGGGGAAACGTGGGTAGGGGAGGTCACGAGGTGATGAACGTGTGACGCCTCCGCCTCCTCGTGTAACACTAATATTTAACAAAACTGTTGATGATGAAGTTTTCGACTCACGCCTTCGTGTATGAAATATAAGTTTCTGGGTTGGACCATAACATTAAACACCCGACGGAGGAATGGTGAATGCCCAGACGCTTCTGTGTGGGCCAAAGCTCCCTCCCAAGTGTACAACACCAGGACAGGACCACCATTAATGCTTGTCGATCTGGTGCGCCTCCTTTACTACTACAATCAACTCGTTCACATCTTTCCTGAGTGCGCCGGGTTCATGTACCGTCCTTACCCCTCACCAGCTGCATATTCAGCTACGTCGCTGCAGACCCACTCAGTCACACACGAGGCCCTTCGGAGGTTACGGCCCCGTCACACCAACACCGGTCTGTAACACCGCATCATCACCTGTCACAACTTCCTCCTCCTCCGCCTCAACCAATCATCACAACACCTTACCAGTATTTTCGCATACTTGGTTATCAGCATATCATGGTATATCCGGGAGTAAGCACCACAGTTTACCACTGGTGCAGGGGTTATACAGCGGTATGACGGATGGCAGTGGCGGTAACCGTTGCAATGAGGGACATATCGGGGCGACGTCCGAGATCAGGCCATCATCTTGGCTGATACCACCTCAACTCATGCGACGACGCCCCCGTCAACCAGCGCCCTGACCCACAGTGCCCACTGCACGTAGCACAGCTTCCTGACGACCTTATTTCATCAGGGAATAATGGTATGCGGTAGATTGCATAAACATTCCAGAGAACTTTTCCCCCAGGCCATAAACATCCTCAAAGTCTTAAAACAATATAAGGGTAAGCGGATTTCCCAGTAAGAGGATTTACACGAGGAGGAAATAGAGCCGTGGAGGAGAAGCGGCGACAGCAGCAGTCTCCTACTCCTCCTCCTCCCCGTCTCCTCTCCTCTCCCATCTCTGGAAAAAGTCCCCGGGAATACTGACTTTGACAACTCTGCCTGGGGGCGGCGTCAAAGTTGGCCCGGATTTGCAAGTCTGATTACGGCAGCCTGTCACAAACTTGAACCCATTTTACTCAAGTCTTGTTTTTCGGGAGCAGCTGCGGCGGCCAAGACTGCGGTGACGTTTTGCGGTGGAGGACCGGACGACGAGCTGGCCGGCCGGCCGGCTGGCTAGGAGACTAAAGCTTTGGTTACGGGCGAAAAAACACACCAGACAAAACAAGCTAGATAACTACGGGGCCACTTCTTTGCCGCCTAAACAAACTCGGGCTTATCTCCGGGAGTGACTGAAGACATTCGACTGGCTTTAGAGACAACTGAATCACCATCAGACACGGCCGGGTTACAACAGGTGGTGGCGGTTCGTCGTGGATGGTAGCAAAGGGCCCAGCAGAAGCAGGCCGAACCGAAACTAATTGGGTCCTGGATGGTAGGAGGAGGCCCAGCAGAAGCAGGCTGGAGCTGGTCGGACCGTGGATGGTAGTAGGCTGGGACAGGTTGGGTCTTGGGTAGTGGCAGAGGAACCAACAGAAGCGCGCAAACTTTCTGCTCAAGCACGGTGAAGTCACGCGAAATGCTTGGCACTCTGGGAAAACAGTCAGCCATTCCTGGAGAAATCAACTTCCAGACGGTAACCTTACATACTGGAGGGCTCAGTAAATGCCGTTAAGAATCCTGGAAGTACTGGACTCACTGGCTGACCATGACAGTTCATATAAAATCCGAAGGTGATGGGGTCCAGTCTCCATTTGTGCGAGTCACCTGCACTAGTGTGTGAGTCACCTACACCAAGTGTGTGTGATACGGGGGGGGGGGGGTTCGACCCCTGCTTGTGAGTCACTTGCTTGGCAAGTGCGACCTAATTAACTTTCGCCTAATCATACCGCTACTTCAAGACGAGGAGGGGGTGGTGAAATTTCCAAGCCACCTCGGGACCCTGACATTTAACAGAGGTCCACCAGCAAGCAAATGCCACAATGGGGCCGGCAATACGGGAGACAGAGCACAGAGTCCGCAGCAGCAGCAGCACTTACAGCCCCCCACCCTCCTCCCCCCAGCGCACGAATTATCACAGCACATCGAGGAGGAGTTCGTTAACAAAATCTGCCAGTACCGTGCGACTGATAACTGTGCGTCTCCCTCAAACATCTACTGCTAAATTCTTGATGTAAGAATTCCCATTTTCTTTCTTATGGACGAGGCCTTTGACGTGCCCGATACAGACCTTCGACTGTCAGGAGATTATTCTCTTTCTTTTCCCCCCTTGAGCTTCCAGTCCAACAGTTCCAAGGCAAACCAGTGAAATCGTTCGGCAAACCAACAATAGCCTCTTGCATGCAATGCAGTGATTTGCACGGAGCTGGAACCTACTGACTAATTCAGCACTTTTTTTTTTTTAACAGGATGAAATCTTTACTCAAAAACAATTTATATAAAATTAAAAATCTGGCTTCCTTTAAAAAAAAATCAACAATCTACTTCCATCATTTCCTAAGATTTATCCATTACTTTTAAATGGTTTTCCTATTATCATCAAGTACATGCATCACTCTCATATATTCTTTGGCATTGCCTTAGTACACGTTCATGGTAACTGCACACGAGTCGCACATTGGGGTCATTTAAGTGACCATGGGTCATTCTGGCGACTCCTGCTGAAAGACTCGGCCGTACTCAAACACCTCCACTGAGTTTCCCCTCCTTCTGGACATTCAAGGTTCCATCTAGCTTGCCATTTATATCTTAACACAATAATCTATTCTGCCCGTAAAAGTCACTGCGAGGTAAACTTCAGTTTTAGGTACCAATGAATAAAATTAATATAAATATACACATTTTTTTCCCCCCTACTGCACTTATCATGGGCACTGTTGCCAAACTCAAGGTCGAGCCGACTGCAGCGGATAGCGGGGTGAGAGAATCAGTCGTCCAATTCGTGACGGGCGGGGCCGGCCTGTCTCCGGGGAAGGCGACTGCATATACGGATCCGGGAAGAGTATAAGTTACAAAACCTAACTGTGCAAGGAAAGCAGCAGACATCAAAATAGCCAAGCATGCAGTTAGCTAAGCCTATAAGATGTATACTGGAAGATGGTGGTGGTGTGCGAACTAGCCTGATAGTGAGGGGCAGGCCAGGCCAGGTCAGGAGCCAACAGCAGCAGAAGCTGCTACAGAAGTGGAGCAACAATTTCACCGCGACGTGAGGGGCAGACGCGGAAGAGGGAGAGAAGGGTTTATGGAGCGACCTGGTTCCGACTGAACTTATCGAGCGTTAGGGTATAGGAGTCTTTCCAGGCGGAAACGGTTCACGGTGAGTTTATTAAAATAGTGATGATGTAATCATAGGGAAATTTAACGCCATCTTATTCAAATAATACGACAAAAGGACCACATTGAAAATGCAACTATTTGTAACTATACTTGTGTTATCCTCTGTGGATCAAGATGTAAATTCTACCGAGTAAACTCACTCGCTCACTCACGTAATCAAAGGACAGTTCAGCGGGTCTGTTTCCTCATCGAGACACCCTTTCACCCTCTCCCCCTCCCCTCCAAACACCGCAATACAAGGCTCCTCCTCACGGTACTACAAACGATAGCATCAGATAATTACATGGTCCTCCACAGTCTCCGAGAAGAATTACGATCAGCTATAATCATTGTTGGTTATATGTTTATATCATGAGACAGTACCTACGAGGAGAGACTGCCAGGCATATTTCCCATCTCATGACTCTTCCCGGTAATAAAAATGTGGCATCGGCTGGGCACAAGAGATGGTCCCGGTAACCAGGTGTGTGGTATGGTGGTGGTGGGCAGCAAGAAGGCCCGGTAACTTAACTCTAGCAGGCAGGGGGCCTTACATCAGCCACCAAAGACGTCCAGTGACGGACGACCGCCACGGTTTAAGGCGATGCTCTACTGTACTTTACGCTGCATGCCCGCATTTCTATAATTCCCCGGGTCCAAAATAGCCCGGTGGGTTTGGGCGGAGTCGCAGGCATAATGTGCGCCGTCAAGCGCCGGTATCTGATAACTCGGACGGGGCCGCCCCGGCATCCGGAGGGAGGGGGGTCTTCTTCACGGGTTATCAGGGGCGGTCGGTACCGCTCGCAGCCTCCTGTCGCCGCAAGTTACTGACACTGCCTGGATCAATATCGGCTTACAGGGGGTGGTGGCTGGCACTAGTATTCCCACATGACCCAACTAATACACTCCTGATAGCTGGGGTGAGGAGGAGGAGGAGGAGGAAGTCACCCCACGCTCCTGTCGCCATCATCATCTGGCGTCCAGATGCTACCGACACGAGAGTATGTAGGAAGCGTTACACGTGCGACCTGCCCTCCTCATACCGGCCACCCCGTGACCCAGCCACAGTGTTGGCTGGGCGTCGAGGCACCGCCAGCCTGGTGGTGGCGATGATGATGGGCAGGCAGCCGGCCAGATGTCCCTGCGGTGCGACCCCCTCCATGGCGGCCGCGAATGGAATGGCCGAGCATCAGAATTGTGGAGTGATGAGGAGGAGAGGCCACGGTTTATGGTGACCATCGCGCCAGTATTTACGAGCCTAGGAGGACCCCCACAACCCACCACTCCCACGGCTACTGTGACCACCCGTACTTATCAGGCATACCACAGGGGGTAGTGTCACAGCACAGCGCCGGCCACGGTGTCGGATGGCTCTCTCTATCTCGTAACGCTTTACGTAACAACCTCGCTCTACGCTCTTCAAGTGGACGATTCAACAACAATGAATTCCCTCCACTGATATCTCGACGTGGTACAGCAACAGCAGGCCTTGCCCTCAAAACGCCAGGTGGTGAAAAACCAACATAATGTACTCACTACAATTTAATGCCCCTACTTTCTGAGAACAACGCGCGCTCAATCCCCGAGTAATTATGGCAACTGAAAAGGAGCACAGGGATGGTATTACCCTTCTATGTCAGCGAGTTCCTTCGCCTTCAGTCGAGTCCTTGACCAGCGCGATACATAAAACCCTTTGCGTGCGACGGCGTGACCTTAGAACTAACCCTTCAGATGCAAGGCCAAGCCATCGTCATAACCCTAAGGTTATACCCTGCTGGGGAGGGGAGGGTCAACACTGTTGTAGATACACTTTGATTAATGCAGTAATCCCGGGGCGGCACTGCAGCCGCTCCAGTGGCGAAAGGTGTTGTCTTAAAGATGACGTGAGATCAACGCAAGGCCCCGCGCACCTATGAGGCCTTTACAGCGAAAATCGGGGCGAACCTTGCGTCAATATTTACACCTTGCCTCGCAGCGCTCTGCCCTTGGAGGACACCACACACACCGCTCTCCTCCTCCTCCTTCCTTCCCTCCCTCCCTCTCCAAAGCTTTTACCAGACTTACAGACAGCGTGCCAACACCTCCGTGATACACGCAGCCACCACCAAACACACACACACACACACACACACACCCTCCGCTATTACCGAGGACCCGCCTGATTCTGTATTCCCAGCAGCGAGGGCGGAGGATCCGCAGTGAAAGGCCAACTAGGTTTCTGTTACCGTATGCATGTCCGGCACTCGTACACTGCCACGATACCAAACGTGGTGGCCCGGCGGGGGTCTGCCCGCAGCCCAGCGAGACACACATCTACGCGCTCAGGGCTCCGGTAACCAACCCCCCCCCCTCGGCCCCTTCGCCGAAGCCTCTTGATTGACGTTTACGTAACATTTCACCGGCATTTTGTAAACATGGCAACACACACACACACACACACACACACACACACCACCCGAGCGCTCGTGTTAGACATGATCGGTTCACCGTAAACATACTTTCAGCCCGGAGGAGCTTACTGCAAAAGTGCCCCCCTCCCCCCTCACCGAAGCTGTAAACCTCTCACCGGAGTTTACAATTACGCTACACGTGTGACGTAGCCAGGTATGCTCCCCCATCTGCCCTCTCCTTTAATAATGGCCCATACCAGCCAGCTGGGAGCTGAAGACACTGCTGCAGTCTGCCCCATACACTAGCAGGATGACTAGTAGGGCGGGGGAGGGGGTCGTGTGGTTGTCATGAGGGAGGGAGGGAGGTTAGTGAGTGACGTCTGATGGTGGTCATGGGGAGTAGTGAGGGCGCTCCTGGTATTTATGGGGGCTATGGAGGAGGAGGGTGGGATGATGATGATGATGATGGCCAGGGAGGGGGGGGGGTGGTGGTGGTGGTGGTGGTGACTGACCCTGGGAGGGTGGTGGTATGATAGGGCCAGGGAAGGAGATGATGGACGAAAGAGTAGGTGGTAGTGATGGGGGGAGAGGATGGTGGTAGCGATGATGGGACGAGGGAGGGTGGTGGTGATGGAGACCAGGGAGGATCGGTGGTGGTGGTGGTGATGGGGCCCAGCGAGGGAGTTGGTGGTGATAATGGAGCTTGGGAGGAGGAGGAGGAGGAGGAGGAGGAGGAGGAGGAGGGTGGTGGTGGTGGTGGTGGGGGCCAGGGGGTGGTGACGGTAATACTAGAGCCAATGAGGGTGGTGGTGGTTGTGGTGGGGACCAGGGAGGGTGATGGTGGAGATGATGATGACGGTGGGCCAGGGAGGGTGATAGTGGTGGTGGTGATGGAGCCAGAGTAGGTGGTGGTGATGGAGGGGAGGAGGGGGGGGGGTTAGGGAGGTGGCGGTGTTTGAGGGGGCCCAAGAGGGTTGCGACAGGGATCAGATATGATGGTGGTGGTGGTGGTGGCGGCAGGCACGTCAGGGCTGGAGGTGGGAGTACCACAGGAAGTGCACCCTGCAAAATGGCGGGGCTGGGTGCAGCGGCGGTAGCTTTGTGGCTGGTAACTAGGGCGTGTACCGCCGCAGGCCCTCCGCCGCCGACACCCTACTACACCAAGCAGTACACCCCATCTCGCCAGCCACACTAGTTCTCCAGCCACATAAACGGTACACATCACCACTCTAACGGTACACACTACAGCCCCAGCCACATCAACGGCACACACCACCACCCCAGCCACACCAACGGCACACACAACCACTCTAACGGTACACACTACAGCTCCAGCCACATCAACGGCACACACCACCACCCCAGCCACACCAACGGCACACACAACCACCCCAGCCACACCAACGGTAAACAATACGCCCCCAGCCACACCAACGGTACAAACCACCACCACCAGCCACATCAACGGTAAACATCCCCAACCCAGCCACACCAAAGGTACAAACCACCACCCAAGCCACACCAACGGTACACACCTCAACCCCAGCCACACCAACGGTACAAACCACCACCCCAGCCACACCAACGGTACACACAACCACCCCAGCAACACCGACGGTACGAATCCTCTCTCAGTTGTAATCAGTGTAAAAAAAAAACTACAGACAATTGACTATATATTTTTACGTTTTCAATCCATGCCATTCCATCATCATTCTACGTGACATTACAGCAGTGAAAGTCGTCGTGTTCCGCGCAGCTGTCGTTCAGCTCTGGAGCCTATCGTCATCCGCCGTTTGAGAAACACGCCGCTACTGTGGCTGAGGTGACTGCTGTGTGTGCGGCGTGTTCGTTAAAGGTGTGGCGACTTCCGATGATCGCACTTGAGAGACCCCTTGGCTCCCAGGTTTTGAGCCATGTATATAATTCACCACCAGAAATATTCTAGTTCCACATCTAACCCTTGGCGACGAAGTCGCAACTCCTCTCTCTATTCAGAGCAACTCCACTAATTAACTAAACTGAAAGCACCATAATTTCTTAGCGCCAATGATTTTTTATTTTTTTATATACAAATTCTGGTGACGCCCTAGAACAAAATTCTGGGTTGCGGGAATCGGCTGAGGGAATGTGTTGCACTGCAAGGATGCCACGAAACTCCGAGACTGCACAGGCGTAAGGGAGACCAGAAGCTCCTCACCACGAGAGCTGCTGACGGCGTCGTTTGTCAGAGGTCTCCACGGCGAAGTCAGCAGCGTTGAGATCTTCTCAACAACAATTCTTGCCCACAAAGATGACTCGGGTTTTGTGTGTGTGTGTGTGGGGGGGGGGTGGAGGCGCTACATGTTAGCATTCAAACTAACATCAATGGTCTAGGAACGAAAACTGTGGTGGTGTAGGTAATCTATGTAACTCTGTGTTCTTCCACAGCAGCGATATCGATGCCATTTCTACTTTAAAGCCAAACTTTTAGTTCCATTTTCCCCAGTAAGTCCTTTCGACTGAAAGATTCTTCCCCTCCCTCTGAGAGCCACCCACGTGTTCCGTTCTGAAGTATTACTTCCCCCTCCTTAAGGTGAAAAACCTCAGCCTCAGGTGCCGTTGTGTGGACCGTAAGGGGGCCAGAGCCACGCTGGTGCCACGATGGCTCCGTCATGAGGCCACAATGACCCCGGCAGCCCCCACTCCCTCCCTCGCACGCCTTGCGACGCTACACTCATGCTATGACCCGGAGGCATTCTCGGGCATACCTGGGGCGACTCACTCGAGACAGGAGTATATGACAGGAGGGGAGTTAATTGCTCCACTGTTCACTGAGACTATATCCGTGATGGCAACTACCAGGCATTGCCCAGTAGGAATCCAATTCGGTTTCAGATAGACGACACACAGTCACAAATAAGAAATATTTTCTTTTCATAAATTCTATAAATTACTTTGATTTATTTATATTTCTGGTAGTGATACTAGGCTCTTTCTAAGGTTCTAGTGCTGGTGTTTTCAAATTTCAATCCCCAGTTAGCATGGCAGCTTGACAGACACACACACGTGTATATATATATATATATATATATATATATATATATATATATATATCCTATGAGATGTGAAGATGCCCCAACCATGGCAGACTAGCGGCCCTGGACCAACAAGCTCTTGGGTCGATCCTAAGATGGCATCTACGACCGGCTCCTAATGCATCACTACACGTCTGAGTCAGCACCAAGGCGAGGCTTGACCAGTCGTGGGGGTGCCCGGGCGGCACGGCTGGCAGGTATCAATCATATGCTGCACCACATGATGCAGCCCCCATCAGCATGAAGGCCAAAGCGGCCACGTACACTTTTATCTCGGTGAGCCAAGTGGTGTGGGCGGCGTAAGGCAGCGGTGGGGCGGCCCTTCCGCCAACACACACACACACACACACACACCGACACAACCCACGCCCAACCAAGCCACAAACTTCTTAGCAACAAACTCTCCTCTGCATCAATGGCTTCTACGAAATACTGCCACCTCTCTCTCTCTCTCTCTCTCTCACGCAGAAACCCGCCAATATCTCTGATACAAATTCAACAACATCAACGTGCGTGAAGATGACGCCTTTTGACCTCTGCCACCCTACCCTTAAGGATGCCATCGCCGAGTAGATCAGAGATGGCCTCCCCTCATAAAGCCCCGCTGAGCACGACGGAACGAAGGCCCGAACGACCCTTTGAGCGAAGGCCTTTAGCCTGGCCAAAGGCTTGATTAGGGGCCACCATTTCCGAAGGCGCTCAAGGGTCGCTGTGCTCCGTCTCGCCGAAGAGGTTACGGTGCGTGGACACAGGAAGGGAGGAAAGTTGGAGGCGCTAGCCAGGCAAAGCCACGCTCCAGGCGGGTTAGGGTCGAGGGTTGGGAGGCGGGAGGAGGAGGAAGCGGAGGGGCAATTTATATCAAATGGCTGATGGCCTTCCAACGGCATGTAATATGAGCCAAGAGCCGGTGTGCAGAGGGTCCTTGGCGGGCGTGCCACCAGCGAGTGCGAGGCGACGGTGGGCGGGAGGGTATATGTGATGTGACAGCCAGGCAAGCACTCATTACCCACGGAGAATCACGCCCACGTCAGCCGGGTAGAATGCGACGCGTCACTTTATATATATATATATATACCTTTACAATTGTTCCTGGCAACACACTCCTTCCCGGTCATTCATATACACTAAAACACTTCAAAACATTCCTATAATACCTTACTCAAAATAACTTAATATGAAGTACAGGACATCTGCATAATACCTTGATATATGCCAATAAAATATTATATATAGTAAAAAAACTGTGAAATTTATAAGATGAAGGGATAAAGTCCACATGATTCACAACAGAAGAAAAACAGCAGTGAAGATGAAGAGAGCAAGATGTGGATCAACAGCTAAAAAAAAAAAGAGAGAGAGAGAGATAAGGAAGACATGGTTTATAGCTACAACTGGTGGTGCGTTAAATATAAATATAAATAAAGCTGGGTGTAAACAGCTGAAAAAGAAGACATGATATTTAGCCCCAGCGAGAGTAGGTGGCACACTGCATGGGGGAAACGTGAGAGGGCGGACGAGGAGGCACTAGCACTCACCTTGGCGTACTCTATCCGGAGTGTGCAGCAGCCGGAGTAGATGTCTGCTCCCTGGAGACCCTCCCTGGCGCGTGTGGCCGGCTCGATACCGTCAAACGTGAGCACTCGAGTTAAGGAGAACTCATTGTATGGTACACAGAACAGAAATATTACAATGTACAATTCTAAAACATTTCACATTTACTAGATACTACACAAGACAAAAAAATACACACGTGTGCTCTTGAATATCATGTATGCCCTACACACACACACATACGCGCGCGCGCGCAATACGCAGGTAGCCCGTGTCAGTTACTCCATAACTGCCACCTCTATGTCCCGTCCCTCCTCCCACCTTTCCTCTCTCGCATTGGACTCTGCTACCAAGCTCCGCCGCTTCCTAACTTTTTGTAATCTCATGGACTGATCATTTCTCTAAAGCTTGAGAAAGCAGCAGCTCCCTCGGCACCAGGAGGGAGGGAGGGGAGGGAGGGAAAGACCTTTCCCCTATCAGCTCTAGCCATATCCGGCGGGGAAGGGCCAGGTCCCTGTCATTCTGAAGCCTTTAAAGCGTTCTAGGGTTCCCATAACGTCCCCAGGTCCTCAACTACCTGCCACTGCGTGCCCAATAAACCTCCAGCCACCTCGCCGAGCCTTAAGTTGGTTTTCCTACATCCCTGAAATCCTACCATTCCATTTCCCCATAACTCCTGGTGGTGGTTCCCCTCTACAGGAACCTGTGTCCCTCCTCCTTCTCCTCCTCCAGGCCAATAAGGTCCACCTCAGGAGATGAGAGACCCGTCCAATAAGTAAACGATCCAGCCGAGCTTCCCACGCCACAGAGCGTGGTCATCCTCACCATACATAGCTAGTGTGCGGCGGGAGTGCTAGCAAAAATCCCATATTTGTGATCGCTAATGCTCGGGCTTGCTAAATGCAGAATGCTCAACCGGCACAGCTGAAACCTAACAATAATACTAAATGATAATAACCGAATCCACAACCCCTCTCGCAATACCCAGCAACGCACAAACCCGATTAGGAAACACAAGCCAAACTTCCAAATTGGCCCGGGGGAAGATGGTAACGGTTCCCGCTTTAAACAGGACTGCAACAGCCGTTGTAACGGGCTGGCGGGTCAGGTGGGACCTGGCCCGTGAGCAAGATGTGGCTCGGCGGAAGTTCAAGTCACTGCCATACAACATGGGGCTCCCGCCACAGAGGTTCGCGTCTCGACACTCGCGATCTATGGCGACTTGGCTTGCCCACCACTGCCGTCACACCACCCGGAAAGTTACCGACCCCTCACTACGCCAGCGGTAGGTCAAGCTGACCTGACCTCCAACCTCCTAGGGCCATCAAGGAACTGGGCCAGGGGCGACCGGGCACGAGATGACAAGCAAAACGAAGTCACTGGACAAGGAAGGAGAGGAGGAGGTTAGGCGGACGGGCCACCCTGGCACGGCCAGCTTCACCTGAGGCGTGCGGGCCAGCGATGTCCGCATCACCTCACCTGGATACCAACGGTCATACGGCTGCTCCTAGCCGTACAAGACACCCACAGTTATCAACATTACTCTCTCTTCACGTCCAGTGGCGAGTCTTCGGGCATCATTATTGGAAATAATTCACACACAAAAAAAAACCCTACTTATTCACAGCGACTCCGGGAGGAGTGTGTGCATCCCACCACCACGTCCACCGGCAAGAAGTGTGTATCATTGGCTACTGCTGGAACGGCGAGACACGGCACGAGCACATACCATCAACCCTTCAGCTCGGCCGTACACCCAGGTAACGTCGAAATAATTCAATCCCAAAGCAATTTCGTGTTCCCCGAACCTGCTGGCGTGACGGAAGGAAGGCGGGGAAATGGGGCCAGGAGGTGGGCGGAGATGACAGGGAGGGCCGCCGGGGCACCCCCTCCCGCCGCCGCAACCCACGTCCCTAACACGCCATCTCCCACCCATTGAAAACCCATTTACACCCTCACCTGCCGCCGCCGCCGCCTCCGCTCGAGCCAGAAACATACGACTGAAATATTTCAAGGACCAGTCTTTGGAATGACGACTTTAACCGACTGACGAGTGGAAATACAATGGCAGTAATGGGGATGAAAACCTGTGGTGGGTTACTGATTACCTCCAGCGGCTCTTGTGATGTTAGGGAAGTTAACGTCAGGACCCGTAGCAATGCGATATCTTGACAAACACATTGTGTAGCTGTCACCGGGCACGCCACTTGCGTCACATAACGTTTAAGGACAAAAAAAACACACACACACACACTCCTCAATCTGTCGTGGTGACTTGGTTTGCCAGCATGCCGCTGCAGAGCAAGGTCAGGTAAAATTAAGTTCATGTCGCTGCTCTTTGCTCAATATATTTTTCTTGAAGAAGTTTCCAGTTTACGTGGGAAGAAAGTTATGTCCGGCCTCGCCCCCGAATATTTCCACTACGTTTTTTCTTCACTTGATTGTACGTTTTTCTTTTTTTTTTCTCTCTGAAAAGTGTGCTGATCTAGGACTAGGGATCTACAACTGTATAATTTCTATACCTATAGCATATCAAATCAAGGTCGTCTCTCTCTCTTTACGGGGGAGGGAGGGTCCAAAGATAGTTTTAAGGTTTGAATCTAGGTCTAATAATTCCGTAGTTCAAGATATGACCCTGAACCCTCTGTAAGGTCAATGCGTGGAAATACGCGTCCAATTACGTTATATATATATATATATATATATATATATATATACTATTGCTTGTTCAAGAATTCGTGCATGACTAACAATTCAACTGCAGCAAGCAAGGTTTGGACAGGAGGCCACATCAGCAAGTACCAAACTCCGACATTTTCTCCAAGAACTGGCGTTCACAGATTCGTCACTCTTTAGCCACTTGGGCATGACAGTGCGATCCTTAGGCTATCAACTTGGCCCAGCCTTTGAAGTGATCGGTAAAAGTCCCAGTCAAAGGCCAGGCCATCACACCGAACACTCGTAACGTCGTTTTCAGAGACGAGGAAAGAAAACTTATTCAATACAGCAAAGGCAACTTTCCATGAAGCCTGCTGAGAGAGAGAGAGAGAGAGAGAGAGAGAGAGAGAGAGAGAGAGAGAGAGAGAGAGAGAGAGAGAGAGAG
>JAYMFT010025477.1:0-16240 GCA_038088735.1 Panulirus argus
CACACACACACACACACACACACACACAAGCACACACACACACACACACACACACACACACACACACACAGCAGTCTACGCCAGGTACTCAATTATCGACCAGCCCCAAGGGGAAGATAAACACCTGGGCCAGGTGTGGTCCGACTGCCGCGCCTGGGATGCGAACCACAAGCAGACCCGCCCAGTTAACTCGAGGTCAGTAACGTACGTGTGGTAGTGTATGTGTGATTGCCTAACTATCCATAATTTTCACATTCATGGGGACCCCCTCTCTTGAACTTTCTCATACAACATCCAAACGTCTGTAAACTGTCCACACTCACAATCTCATCTTTCACTTTATTCCAGGTGTACGTGCACATAGCTCATACACATAGATAAATCTGGCATGGCTGCGGTGAAGGACTTGTAATTCCCTGCTTAACACACACACACACAATCTCTCCCTCCCTCTCTCTCCCTCCCTCTGGTTAAAGTATAAAATTTAGAATGTTCCTTGAAAAACATACGTCTGGCTAGTAGCTCATCAAACACCAGTCTGTTAATACTTGGGCCCCCCTGTCCTACAGGAACAACCCCACCATAAGCAACAATGAAGCAGCAACAGTGTTATTGTGTTTTTGGATACGTTTTTTTAGCTTTGAGTAGAGCTGTCTAGTTGTTTTGAAATATATATATATATTAACGTTAGGATATGTAATTCTGAACCGTAGAATTTTAATCTCGACTAGGGAATATTGCCTCTGTTGAATTTGATATGTAAAATACGTTTTAATATATTTTAGATAAGGCAGGCTTGTTAGTCAATTTACGTTGGGCTTTTATAATGTATATTTTTTCAGGAACATTTCAGATTTCATGCATTTACCAGAAACTCAAAATGTGTTCATTACATGCATATTATCCTTTCTTTATAAGCACTGATGATGGTATATGTAATTACCGAAACGTAAGCCAAGAAAATCAGTATTTATCCCAGCCCTGGTGATTCTTTCCAAGCCCAATTAAGATAGATACCTTAATTCCGACTTTTTCCGCCGTTTTCAGGTTAAGAAATGATAGGCTTTTCTACTAATGGAAGGATGGATGGACGGAAGACCTGACTCTCACGTTGCCGAGGCCGACCGACACTCGTGCCGACCCAACTCCCACTGTCACTCGGCTGACTGCCGACCATCACCCAGAAGTTTATTGGGTCAGATAAAAGCTGCTGGTGGCTCGCGCTCGCATCGTCTCTTCCAGTAACTTCTGAGAGGAAATCCCTCGATTTTCCAGCCGTCCGTGTGATCAATACAGGGAACTTGATTGGCGCTTCTAATTCCAATTCTAAAGGTAATTTCACAGCCGAATTATATGTTTACCTGTTCGTTAGTCACACAGGCCACTTGCCAACAGACAGTCAAATATTCCAAGCAATGGAAATACGTTTTCCTTTTCTAAGGTCTGGTACCTGGGAAGGAGGAAACCTGCAATACAACTCAAGTCCACTGGATTTACATATTCTTCTTCTTGGAAAGACCAGCAACGTGAGATACCTACGTGTGTACACAGAAGGAATGATACAAACATGTTTAGTACACACACTTCATCTTATGATTTACACTTTCAGAATAATTCCCAAGCAAAATCATAGAAAATCTTTCCATTTTGCTTCGTATGTTTGTGTATGTTGGGTCAGGATGAATCCATGGCTGCTGCTGCCCAACATCATCATTCATACAACCAGAACTTTAA
Organism: Panulirus argus; assembly: GCA_038088735.1. Lineage (NCBI taxonomy): Eukaryota > Metazoa > Arthropoda > Malacostraca > Decapoda > Palinuridae > Panulirus > Panulirus argus. The sequence goes on from JAYMFT010025477.1 coordinate 1,735, forward strand.
CAATTCATCTTCAGAAAGCGTAGGCGGCAGTACACACCAGGAGAGAAGCATTTTCTGAAGTATCGTATAGAATAGGAGTCTTTTAAGTCCAACACAGCGTTATAAGAAGTTACTGAATGCTCACAGAATACCAAGAGACCAAGTGTCTGCTTTGCGTTTGCACGAAATTTGTTACAAATACGTGATCAGCCTAGACAGGGGGATATCTACATGTTCCAGTTAGTCTGGAGTATCTTCCAGTTTTGAGTCTGTCTCACAATTCGCACACGCGTGAACAAAACAGTAAAATGAAATAAAATTTAGAGTGTGGGTCTTCACCGTATCCTGAAGGGAACTGAAAGAACATCTGAAGAGATCCAGCCATTTCACGGAGATGCTGGAGTGTTTTCTCCATTTGTGAGTGACAAAATCCCTACACAATACTGATAGCTCTTTTCATGCCCGAGCCCTGATAACAGACATCAGTCAAACAGAGGTAAACGGTGAATGAGTCTTATATTTCTGTTGGTTTTTACATAATTCTCTCAGTTTAATTATGGGAGACTCCGCACTCAAGAAAAATGAAACATGATGAAAATAACTGTAAGAATTTGGTAGGCAGTGAGGAGTCAAAGTGAAGAACAGTTGCTAAGGTTCCTACTCGTTCGCTTGATCCGCTGCCGAGAGCCACATCCACTGTGTCAGTTACCTTCACTGTTGATCTGCTACAGTGAACTGCCGTCACTTTACGTCTACTCCTGGCATCTCCACATAACAATTATAAACACAACAGATATCATTAAAACCGAGCTTGGAAAATGCCAGTCGGCTGTGCTCGAAACGTTTGTGATTCATCAACAGGAAAAAAGATTCTAAAATGCCTGGTTTTTGTCCATCGTGGTGCACTGAATCTCATCCTTTTAGGATTTTAGCAATTATTTCAGCAACTCCAGCAATGATAAACATTCACTGTATTTAAAAGCACATGCAACTAAATGTTCAAATTTCTAAAAAAAAATAGGCTTAATAAAGCTTAACGACCTGTTGCACACAATACTGGAATGCAACCTAATTCTCGAGGTGCAAAAAATTAAGGGAATAATTCTCCTGCCGGTTGCAATAGAAATGCAAATGAGAATGGCTGTTCTACGCTCACGAGAATTAGTGCAACATCGAAAAGGAGCCGGAGGTGAGGCGGTGAGGGAATCGCAGCGTCTGAAGCACGACATTCCGACCCTTTACTTCGAAGGAACAACCCTTAAGTACGATGTGCTGATCATCAGCCTGACCCTTGTCTCTCACATCGAAGGCCAGACCGTCGTGCTCAGTAGTCGTTGCGTCCTGCTCAAGGGTCGTAGTACAGTTGTGTTCGAGGGATTACGCAGAGCAGCATCATCTTTAGATAACAGTGATTTGTACACAACAATGTTATCTAAGAAAACAAAATCATCATTTTGAAAAATCAACTTTTTTCTCCATCAACAAACCCATACGTACTTAGCTTGTTGGAGTCATGAAAACAAGTGTCTTATCATAAATGATTGGCTTGACCGGTAAGACTTCGTTGTCATGAATCGTCACATTTGCTTCCGAAGCGACTGGTTACACGTTGCTGATGTCACCAAATGTCAGTCTTCCGCTAAATGTTGGTCGACAGTTTGCTGTAGTTGGACATGCGCTTTGACACTGTGAAGGTGCGTCCCAGGCGAGGCCTTTACCTCCAGTGGACATAGGCAGTGAGTGTGATTCTAATTTTGATAAATAGATGACTAGTTTTTCTGACAAAAGCTAAAGATTATTTCAAGTACGTACTTTAGTAAGGTAGAGTCTGAGATTACAGAGTATAGAGGAAACGAACCAACCCGAAGCAAGTACAGACACGTATAATCTCCGTTTTGTTCCATTTATAGTCAGTGTTTGTACGTTCCTCATGCCAAATGACACCGATTGTTATGGCATTGCGCCTGCAGCAGAGAAGGAAAAGGAAAACACCATCAAAATTTAACAAATGCAGTGCTGAAGACACAAATGGTGATGAATTACCGGCGCTGTGAGCGTGGTCATGATGGATTTGTCATCCTCTTACAAGTGATGGTGTTTCAAGTGAATCTGATGCGTTTTCGAATGACTCGAATGTGATTCTGAACGGCTCGGATAAGAGCTCGAACACTGGTTCAAGTGACGCTTCGGTAGGTAGTGAGGCTCTCATGACCTAAACTCTGATAGTTCCAAAGCTTCGTGTATATATAATGCCCACGGGCATTCTACCATCTGAACACCCTCCTGGTGGGTAGGTGCAGGAACTCTCGTCCAAACGAGCCCAACCAGCCACTATTCGAGTGCACTCCTCAACGACCTACTTCGCTCCTCTACAGATAATTCCTTTATGTGGTACTACACGTAGGGGAAAGCGAGGTTAGTGTTATTTCAGTTGTTGTTTTTTTTGTATAAAGTTAAGGTTAGGTTTCTTTGGTTAAAGTAGGGTTGTTAAGTAAGGTTGGTGTAGGTATGTTTTCTAGATGATTTAGCTCATGTTAGCGGTACGGCGAGGCTGAACAGCTTCGGAACTTATACAAACCAGACGAAGCAGGTCTCCACACACAAACACACACACACACATACTCCATGATAAAACGGGTCATTACATACGCTGAATATAACGGTCCGTAGTCCTTCCAACAGCATAGCAGCATAGGTGGGGTGATAGTGGTCATTGTTCATGCATCTGGGACAACTTTCTTGATGGTGTTGTCCATTCCAGGATTATCATATGTAACTCTCCGTCATTCTAGTTTCGATTATTATACAAAGTAAATTCGAACATTAGGGGAGGGAAAGCCGTATGTCGGGTAACACTGGGATAAGAACGAACTTAAACGTGAAATCTCTTATTGTCTCGCTACTGACCCCAGATCTTTCTTTCTCTCGTCTTTTTTTTTTTTTTAACTGTGCGTAAAAATTCCATATACATACATAGTTACATGGAATCATCCGCCATAGGTACCTTCTCCAATTTCCAGGGCCGGAAAACCTTATTCCTTGTCCTGATCTTTAAATCATGAAGTGTTGATTATTCATAAGCTTGTTTTGCGTATGTTTAATCCTCACTTTGCTAAAGTTTAGGGGATGATTGGCTCACAGGCGAAATATCATCAACCTATCAGTGACACCCATTTCAAAGACGTTAACACCTTTCCACCAATGGGAAATCTTTCATTCGTAGTGAGCAAGGACGGCTCTTGCGATTAACTTTTTTAATATCGCTTCATTCTCGAGTTTTCCAAGTGACCTTCCTGCTTTTCCATTCTTTCGTGCTAGACTTTGTTATACATTATTAAGTTAATATAACGTTTTCGTTATAATGTATTATTGAGATAATACCACTATTGATATTAGTATCAATGTTGTTATCAGTAATATAATTCAAAAGTGGTTGACAAGAAATACAGTATAGAAGTAGAGCATTATAAAAAGATCATAATAGCAACGTATCAGCTACGCCAGTAATGTATAAAAGAGTGACATTATAGATGTATCAAAAGGAGGAAAAGACATAAACAACAATGATGATACCAGACGCGAAAGAATTTTAGCATAAGACTTGAAGCAAAAATATAAAAGTCTAATTTCCTCCTCGCTGTGGGTGTGTGTGTGTCTCAGTCTCCTCCCTCTCCATTTGTCAGCCTGGTCTCCTCCTCGTAGATTTTGCCATCATTAGTCAGTTTTGGGTGCAGCTTTTGCCCGCGTCCGAGGGGATTGTGGCTGTTAGCAGCCATTTGTTCCTCTCTCGAGTCTCAACTTCACTACTGAGGAGGTCGATCCTCGGAAATATGATGCATTTATCTGCTTCACTTTTCGCGTATATTCTTTCAGAATTTTTGGCAGGATGTTTGCGGTCAGGAAAGGTTTTTTGGATTATTTATATTCGGCGCGGTGAGGAGTAATTTCTTTATTCCTGGATCACTGCGTTGTGTTTGTCCTCTCATTCCTTCAACCACCTTCATAACACTTCAGTGTTCCAACGAAAGCATTTATATCCCCGAATGTTATGCTTCCTCCTCGTATATTTTTCTTATCTCTCTCCTCTCACAGTTTCCTCAGCCACTGCAGGACTCGCTACAGTGTCTCCGTCACATTCAGGACAGCTTCACGCATCTAATTCGTCCGTTATGCCTGACTCCACTGACCACAGGAGCTCGGGCTTCCGCCACACCGTACATGACCCTCACCACACACCACACCACCTGACATCACCCTCCACAGAGACGACCTCGCGTTTTCACATCTTGAAAAATGTGCCGACCCTTTGGGGTCACTTGTTATCTTTACTCAGCTTTATCAGACATGTTCTTCGCCTCTGCACGCGGGTCCCACGTGCAGGACGGGGCCTCCTTCACATCCCGGTGTTTTGTGCGGGTGAAGATATTAGATTACATCTTCGGATATTTCCTGAAGGCTTTTTCACGATGATGCATCGCCCAGGGTGCGTCCTGATGGAGAAGAATCATGTCCGACGTGGTACATGGCAGGGGCCATCTTGTTTCATCTCCCACGCACTTTTCTCGACGTTCAGGTTCGGGTTTACCGGTTAAAGACATCAGTTTATTATCTAAAGCTGTTTAAACGAAACCCTGTGAATGACTGAACACGAGGCCTTGACCTGGTAGAGGAGGAAAATGAAACAGGTTGCATGGCATTACTCCTCATGCACCTCTCTTACATGTACTTACTTCCTCTGTCACCATCTCAGCAAGATAGAACGACCTTTGAACACGACGGTGCGACCCTTGAATATGGTGACCTGACCATTGACCTAATCCTTTACTAGAAACCCGATCACCTTGGGATGTCGCGCCATAAGACCTGTACTCCCACGCCCTCCCAGACCGCACCCAACCACCTACTACGCCCACTACACTCCCTCACACATTAAGCACACCCACCAACCTCACGCACCCACCACCCACACCCATTACGCCAGCTGTTTACCTCAAAATGAGATCAGATGCACTCTAGTAAACAATCACAGTGACCTACAAACCGTGAAACAATTGAAAGCGAAAATGGTATCACTGATCATGCACACGACCTCTGGATGTGGGAACAGACATTTCTTATTTCTACAGCAAGATGGCAGGAAATTCGTAAAGAACGAAAAGAAGAAGACAAAAGACAAGAGAAAATGTGTCCAAGGTAAGCGTCCGTGATGGCGTCAGTCTGGGTCATATCGGTTTTAGATGTCTAATGTGAGGGGCGCAGAGGCGGCAGCCAAACCTGGTGTGAGGTTATCGACAGGCACGTCGCTGAGCCTCAGGCAGGAACGCTGGGCCCGGCCGTCCAGCCTCATGGCTCATGTCAGTTTTAGGACGACAGACCAGACGAGGAAACTCTCCCAGGTCTCGAGGTATCATATGCCACAGAATGCGATGATGTTAGGGTGAAAAGACCGTGATTTATCTGCAAGTTGCAACATTCCTTTTTTCTTTTTTTTTATTTACCTGCACACCTGAGCAAGGTTAGTATCGGGAAAAGGCGACTGAGCCTTCAAAGAAAATTTTCGCTTGCCTCTTTCCTTTCTTCCCGAGCTTAGAAAGTTGTGATAAAGGAGGGGAGGATTTCCAGGCTCCCATTCTTACCGCACTTGATTGCTATCTTTAAACACACAGGACGTACGTGGGTGAAAGTCTATCTCCACTACCCCCAGGGAGGGTTGATTTAATAATAAGATGAAGAAATGCAATATTAACAAACAACAAACATGTTTTTCGTTACATAGGGAACCTCAGGGAGCGAGATTCAAGTTGCTCGCAGACAACATCCTTTTGAGTTGTTTTGTTGTTGTGCCGACCGGCGAGGCAGCGTCCGAGAAAAACAAGAGAATGGAACCCAGGTTGATGAGACAAGTCAGTGATCGGAGAGTACTGAAGCAGGAGGAACAGCTGGGGCGTGAGGGTTCGGATGAGAGCAGAGCAAAAGGTCAGGAATATTGAGTACGGTAAAGACTGTGAGGTTCAGGGAAGTCTGAGAGAGTCGTTAATGACGTAGGAAGTCTCTGTTTATATCCCGTCTACATTGGTGTGGGAGACAGGGAGTGTGTGCGTGTGTATTGTTTGTACGGTACGAGAAGGTAGATCTACACCGACGGGACTATGCATCGCTATGTATGAATTTTATCTTCATGGACTAAATGATGTAAAATACATATCGATAAAAGAACTCATTCGGTTGCGGCAGAGCGACCAACTCCATACCTTCTGGGAATTGTTATCATAAAATCTTGATTCGTTATCCTTCGATCACACATCCTTAGTTATCACGTTCCGTTATCCTTGACCGCAGAACCCAACCTGCCATTCTCAATATAGCTTCTATGTCCCATGATAACACAAACTCTCAAGGTTTACATATCGTATGTTGCTATCCCACAACGCCACTTATTGCCATATTTGATACAGCAGCGACATGTCATGATGCCAGATACTGTCAAGCTAAATTGTCACGATATCCCACACTATTCTTATACTGCAAAGGTTGACATGACTTGGATATTCCACAGTTGAAGGGACTGTCAAGTTTAACACAGCGGAGATAGATAACTGAGGCTCAGTGTCCGGCCTTACCATCCGCAGGTCTAGTCCAGGCGCATGGAACACGTCACTTCCAGGTTGTGTTCCTGTCTGACACGAGTCACACGCCTGACCAAGTCCCTCACTGTAAACTTCCTCTGATGTTTCGAAGCATTTATTCAACCACTTTGTGCTCGCGATAGAAATTTGCCGGTCACGTTGAAGAGCCACAGATAAGCAATTCTGGTGTCAAAGCCATAAATCCAACGGCGTTCTGCAGAATGCGAAATGAAAGACGAGGATCCTACGGTCGGTCACCGCCTGGCGGACGGCTTGACGACTAGCGAAAGTGTCTCCGCTGCCAGTGTTTGGAATACATGGGAAAGACAGACTATAGGAGACCTGAGACAGTCCGTGGGAGCGTCATCCGCTGGAAGACAGCTGTAGTATTCTAAGGACATTGTCATGTTTGTGGTAGAAGTAGGACAGTAAAGCTGGATGGTGCCTAATGTTGGTTGGTGGTCGTTATGAGCATAACGCTGGTTGCAGCACAGGTTAAGACCTGAACAGGCCGTAGACAGCGGCCGCCTCACAACCAGCCAACACGTCTTGACTCTAAAGATAATGTTTCATTTCCACGTGTCTGACACATGGTGACGCTTGAATGAGGATGCCCCTGCTGGCTGGTCTTTGTCAATTTTGCTTACTGTCTTCACGTCGGTCGTATGGTACAAGTTATTCTATATTTTTCACAACCTACCAATACCAGCGGGAGAGCCACCTCATGTCCGGCCGCCCGACCCCCTGTTCAGTGCCGTATGTACACCTGAAGACCTTGTAGATCTCTCTCTCTCTCTTTCTTTCGTAGCTTTGCACACAGGGCAATCAAATTCAAGTCTGAGTCCATCATTCTCACTCTCACAAATTCACTTATGTTTCCAGTTTGAGTGTTGTGTTCACTTTTGGTCTTTATATTTCTTTTTGAAAGGGTTGTTGACATAATGAATCTGTTGTCAACAGGAGAAGCTGAAAAGAACATAAATGAATTTCAAAAGTGCTCGACAAAAAATTCATTAAGGTCTACGATTGACATTATTTTCACTTCCGTAATTATAAGATGTTTGTCATTTCTTCTCTTATAGATTGATTTGCTTTTCTTTCCTCTCCTCAACTCGCTTTGTATTTTCAATCTCGCTGGGTTGTTGTTGTTTGCATTTCTTTGGGTTCCTGTTATGAATAAACAATGCAACTCAAATTTTCCGGTCTACTACAGGACTTGCCTTTTTCTCCGACTGATGTATTCAATTTCACTCCAGTAAAGGAGCTAACAATTTTGCAAATAAAAAAGCTTTACTCTTTCGAAAATCTGAAAAATCCATACGCGGTACGAGTTAACCATAAATATATTCGTGTTGAACAACACTTCAATATATCAGGGAACGCAAAGTGGATATTGGTAGTTGGGTGCAACAGTGGAAGACACCACACGTGTGTGGTGCACTCTCTCCCGTGAAGGCAACACATGACCCTCCTGGGGCACTGAATACACCCGAATGTTCCTTATTCTGGCGACTGCACTTCGCTGCATCCCAAGCGATATCGCTGTAAATACTGAAACTGTAAATAACTCAATACGTATCTTAACTATAATGAACGATATTAGGATAATCCTCTGTCATGGGGGCGTTTTGATGAAACGGTCTCCAACCCACAGGGGACCACACGTTCCCCTTCCTGACGCACGTGTTTACATTACGCCCGACGGCTGGGTCTGGGTCTGTACTTGTCGAACGTTTGTCATGGAATGACCTCTTGACCCTGGTACCAGGGTGAAGCCTCGTCCCCTGCTCAACACCTCACCCACCAACACACCCCTGGACACGCCCCTTTGGTGGAGTTACACCCGTGGCTAAATACGTCATGCTCAGTTGAGCAGACAGTTCTTTAGTTGATGACGTTGGTTCTAGAAGAATCGCTGAAATGTACCGTAGATATTCGAGTAAGGAGTGATTTAGCGTGAATATGTCCACCCTAGAGGAAGTCACAGCTAAACAAGAGTCCTTTCAATATGACAATACGAGGGATCTTAAGAAACACCGGAGAGCCATCTTGAGTGAACATCACTCGGACTCCTCTCACGTTACAAGTCCGCGTCCTTGCCACAGCAGTGGTGAGAGATCCAGCGAGGATCGTTCTGCTCTAGTGAGAAGTGATTAATCATATTTCGGAAAATCACGTAAAATTCTAATCAAATCTATCCATATGAAAATTATATATTTTTCGCTCGGCCCCTACTGTCTGCAAGTGTACGTCCTTCCAGAACGCACACACACACACACACACTCACACATACACATCTGTGACCTGAGGTTTACTGTCAATTTCCACCCTTAATTGTTAATGTTCTGCTCAGCTTGCGTCATAAAGGTTCATTATCATGCCTGTTTCACGTCTGTAGCTCCTTGTGCTGGAGGTTCGGGTCGCTAGTGTGGTGTTTCAGCTGTTTCGTGAAGCAGATTATCCACGCTGTACATCCACAGTGTATTAATGTGAAGTGAACTTTGTTTACGCTTTCAGGAACACAGCTGAACGACGGTTTTTCAAGATGTTTAAAGAGCACCAATTTAGGACCCTTTGGGCGCGATGGTTGGCCGGTGATTTGACCCCTAAAGGTCAGATCGAATGTAGCACTGTCATCCCCAAGGACCATGCTGTCTAGCTAATGAGGTTAAGGTCGGTGTTTCATTTCAGTGAGACCTTACTCCCTCTCTCTTATCTCCCGAGAGGACCAGAATGATCTGTTACTAGAAGTCCCTCTCTCTTTTCTTCATTTCTCTCTGGTTCTGTCTGACATGCTTCAGCTTTTGCTTCATTATCTTGACTTGTAATCTGAAGTTTCGTCTCTCTGTCTCCTGCTCATCTCCTACTTTACCAGGTTTTATTTTCATCTCTAGATCTCAACATCTGTTTTTTATCTATCTTTGTCACTGTCTTTGCCAAACATTTCCCAAAACTTTCAACTTCTCTGCTTCCAGCGTTTTTCCCTGTTTGCTACCGAGGAGAATGAAGAAATATGAAATGACAGAGAACAAGAGGCGATGATGAAGAAAAAACTGGTGTGAATCACAAGGAATAAAGATTGATTGGATTAGTGGTAAGTCAGCCATTGATCGGGAGGTACAAGGAGATGAGAACGATGAAAGAAACCCAGATGAAGATGAAGAAGAAATGAGGAAGACGACAGTGAAGGTAGGAAGTTGGTATGAAAAGAAAAAAAAGATGCAAATGGAAAACAGTAAATAAGAAAATGTGAATGGGGAATGTGGATGGGGAAAAAAGAAGAGGAAATTGTGGATAGAGAAGAAAAGGAGAAGGGAAAACAACAGGATACTTTTGTCAGCCTTTGCTGCCGTATCTGTACTCGCGTCTCGCCTCCTGAGTCATAACAATACACTTGGCACGAAATATCAGTTTACAGGAAGATCATTCCTTGGAATTTATGTTCTGCATAATTTCTTCAGGCGTCCACTAAACAAGGGACAATTCCTTTTTTCTAGTGTAAATACGGTTCGTTTGAAACACGAACCTTTATGTATTTTTCAGATTCTAAATTGTAATGATATACAGTTTTACTGTAGATTGATTAGACAGAGAACTGTATTAGGTTAATGCACCTATAATGATCATATACAGAATGCTATGTAAGTCTATGTGTTCCCTTGACAAATGACTCCAACATTCCCGCCCATCAGCCATACAAAATCAGACGCCGAAGAAGTTGACAAAGGTGCAGCCATGTTTGAAAAACAACGACTCCTCTCCTATACTGGCTTCCTTCTCTGGCGCAAGACGGGTCGATAAGTGGGAGGGAACCAAGCTCTGTGGATGGCAGCTTCAGGGAACTGCTCAGAAGTACCAGACTCTTAATGAAAAAAAAAGAAAAAAGTCTTGGTTTTACTCGGTGCCTTGTTAAACTTCCGACTATTTCATCAAACTTTACCAGTGGCTGGAATCCTATGGCGCAGAGAGGCTTAGTTATTACAGCTATAATTATTCGATGACCTGGAAGGCTTAAAAGTTTGGTAGCGAGTTACTCACTGTTCACTTTGCTTGGCTAATCAGAACGATGCAAATATTTTCACAGCCTGTATGGCCAGGAAATACCGGCCGCCCTCGCTGCCGCCTCCCATCCAACCCCCCTTGGCAAACATTATCGCTCGTCTCCATCACAGACGCGTCTTTCATGACTCCTCAGCTGAGTCTGCAAACATCCTCGCTGCTCCCTAGTAAACCCCAGCAGGCACGCACGCACACCCACACACACAAGCACACACACACTCACACACACACGCACACACACGCACACACACCTATATCCCTCGCTCGCACACATAACACACACACACACACACACTCACACTCCGTCCCCACACAATACAAATAGGTGATTACACACACACACTCAAGATCGCAAGCAGATCACAAGCACATTCATGTCACTATATGGGTCCATTTGGCATGACTTTTACGAACCATTTCATAAAGCGTCATAATGAGAAGCAGGTATTATGTCTCCCTTGGTCTTGAGGACATTGAGTTGGCCTGCAGCTCTCGAGCGACGCAGTCCCTAAAGCTCTCACACCTCCTCTAGAGCGTCAGCAACCCACCCTACACCACTACATCGTCAGCCATTCAGACAATATCTACTCAAGATCCTCTCTACGTCACAGACAGCCATCCATACCTCCTCTAGCCTCAAGGGGACTGGCTGGATATGTAAACAATAAACTTATAAGCAACGTGAGTGGCTGGCGGCGGCGGCAGAGCCTACAAGGACGCGATAAACACTTGAACATTCTGTTTATGGTTTCAGAAGGACGAATGAATACAGGGGGTTAATGTCCCAGTTATTTCCAGGTCTGTTGTTCCAGCTACAGATATTCTTGTAGGGGATGTTGTCTTCCAACTACAGCATTGTAGGAAATGTCGTGTTCTAGCTAAAGTCTTGTAGGGAATGTTGTGTTCCAGCTAAGGTTCTGCAGGAAAAGTTGTGTCCCAGTTATGGCTTTTGTAGGAACTGTTGCATTTCGGATGAACGAATTTTGTTCAGAAGGCTTGAAGTCTTGCCAGCACTTCCCCTATTTGTTTTTCGCTTTTTAATTCTTTTTTTTTTTCTGATACAATATATGTCATGATAAAGGAGTTCAGAGTTAATAGTTCTTATACAGAGGGAGTTCAGAGTTGATATTTCTCATACATAAGTTAAGGATAGATATTTATCAAGCAGGAGCTCAGTATTAGTAACCTATGTACAAAAGGTTTAGGGATAAGACTTCTTTCCTATTTAGAAGGAGCTTAGAGCTGATAGCTCTTATGCAGAAGGATATGTACATATTCTGTAGTAAGTGTCCATCTGTAAATGACTTGCAAGAGAAATCGATGGCTGAAAAAGTTAACACACTCTGTCTTTGGCAATAGTCTTCCGCTGTGGGGTTTTCGTAACATCATAGGATAATAACAGACATAAAATGATTGAATATTTGTATATATAAATATTATAGATATTCTATAAATGTATAAAACATTGGAATTATACTGCCATTGCTTCTCAGAGCAAAGATTTGTTCACATAAAAGAGGAAATGCTCTTACAAAGTCCATACGACCCCCCAAATCTTTACCTTTTATCTCCTCAACGATTCTGGAAAATGTGGTGTGTTCAGAGGTCCAGAATGACCTCTTACCCCGAGAGAAAATGCAAACTCCATTGAAAAGTTGGAAAGTTTTCCCGCAATGACTGACAAAGTATTTGTCTGGCAATGAAGCTTCCAGATTCTTTTCCCACCAAAAATAGCGCTATAAAACTGCCAGCATATTCCTCAAGGAACATAAAACATCTTAACTTTAGTACGACACAACTCTTGACCTCGAATTGAGTTCCCTGTGGGCGGCAAGGACATTCAGGCTCTGGCGACCGCTAACTACCGCTGGTATTGTTCTCGATCACTCCCGCCATCCTGGTAACGACAACAGCAGGCTTCTCACTGGGTACTAACATGTACACTCCTGACATCATAATGACGTCAAGACATGCCAGCGAATAGCGAGGAAATCAGTGTATCAAACTAAGGCTGATGTGATCTTGACTCCAACTGTGAAGACGACTGACTCTGCATGGAATAATTGCTTCAAAGCCAGCCGGGGGTTCCATTACTTTGTTTCTGATCTTCAACACATCTTCGTCTGTTTTTCCTCACTACGAAACGGTGAGACACATGGAACAGAGTCTCCTCTAGCTTGCCTGGTGTCTGCAGGAACCGAATCTATTGGCTTATTCGTTGTGCAGGAAATTTCATCTCTTTTGCACTCCGGAATTTTCGTCTGATGCTGAACCACGTCTACTGGGGTCTCCCCTGCACCCTTTACTGTCCGATCGTTTGGCTTCGACAACAGGGAGGGAGACCTGGTCGCCTCCGGCAGGTTCTTCAGCAGATCCATCACCTCCAGGAACTCCGTCACTAGTGGTCTAATGTTGCTCTCCTCTGGCTGCTCCTCCCGCAGACCTGTACAGGAAAAGACGAGGGGACATGAAAAAAAAGTAGTGGTGAATAGGATGTGTTAGATAGCTCGATGAAATATGAAGTATCCAGCACAAATAAGTGATTTAATGCAAAGAAATGTAAAAGGAAAATCATGAAGTGTTGGCACTAAATGTCGAGATTACTCCTGAAGAAGTGAGTGCACCTGCCTGCCCTTCGCCAGCCTGCGAGGCTAAGGTTGGGAAAATGTGATGGAAATGAAATCAATACATTGGAGGATAGACGAGTAGACATGTAAGCACACCCTTGCCGCCAAGGCCTCCCGCCCACCCACCTGACAACGCAGATGTTAGGGACGCCGCTGAGGATCCATCGCCCTCGTAGGCATAGGCACGAAGGTCATCCTTCGCTAGGAGCGGGTCAGGGCTCCCTGCGCCTGCGCACACCACTGCTGCTTCTCCTCCCGCCGGCACACCCAGGCCTAGCGGGACGCCCGCGCTCACTGCTACCGCCGAAGAGACCGAGACACTGCTACTGACGAAGGATACAGCTGTGTGCGACATGCCCTTCGTGGTTGCACTCTCATCTCCTAGTGGACGTATTGACCAAGAGTGAGGATATAGCTTTGTAATGCTGCTTTTGATCATGAGAATCCTCACAATATATATTATTGTCGTTGTGTGTTGTCTGACGTGTTTATGGATGTTAGATTTGTGGTTGATGTAAGAGGAACTGAAACAGATTAAGCACCTTTCCCTGGCGGAGGTGAAGCGACCTGCGGCGTGAGCTTCAGACACTCAAGAAACGCTTCGTGGTGCTCGTCGCTCTTCGAGCCCAGCCGCCCGCCCACTTTCATGAAGCCCTCCTCCGTGCCGTCCACCTCGGTGCCACCCACCGCGGTGCCACCCTTTTCCTCTACGATGGTACATGCAGGGCCGCCTCGCTGCCCCACCAGTCCTCCAGTAAACCAGTGTCTCCGTAGACGTAGCGACATGACAAGACCCACCACCACTGGTGTGACGTACCAAGCATGGGTCAGGCAAGCCATAAGAACAATGAGATTGAATCTCGTTTCCTTACATCAAAAGCCTTTTTTTATATAGTTCTTCGTCTGTGATAAGTCTAAATACCGATATACCAGTTACATAGGAATAGTGACAATGAAAATCGAGGATATCAGTGTAAAGTTTACTTTGTTGAAACTCGTGTGTATGTGATGGGAGAAGAGCAGACGTTGGGACATGAGAATACATACATTTATATGAAGGTACTGACCCAAGAGGAAGAGGGACACTGTAATAGTTACAGTGACCACGGGGGCAATGAATGGGTGGCCCTCTGTTGATAGGTCGGTCCACTGGCAGTGCTGGCCCGTGTGGCCCGGGCCGCACACACACTGGAACCCGGGCCGCAGGTTGTAGCA